>CEMJ01394332.1:26860-40375 GCA_900068955.1 Clitocybe nebularis | reverse complement strand
AGATCTTCAGATCTTAGATGAGGACGTGGTTTTATTTCTATGGACTCTGGCCTCCTTAGTACCGCTGGCTCCGCCCCTCCGACCCTTGCAGCCTCATTCCATCCACTATCAGCGTCGCTTCCAAGATTCAAGGCGTTGCCACGGACCCCCTTGATTATGCGTGTATATCTCTTTGGTGCGTGGGGGATGCTTGCGCCGCTGAAGCAGGATGTGGCCGTGGGCTGGGAATAAGCGCAAAGGATGTAAGTGACCGCGCAAGCCATTCCTACGCAGAAGATCAATGAAAATAACCCAGAGCAAGTAGTAAAGAAAACCGACTTCTTCGAGTTTTAGTACGCGATAGCAACAACAACCCTCGAAAGTCCACCTCTTTAGGTGATTGCTGTCACCTGCGTTCTCCGGCAGCTCGACCTAGAAGGTAAAAAGTCCTTCCCCCTCCCTCATTCATAGGCCCATCATCCAATACCCCCAGAACCTCACAATCCTTGGACATCGAATGCAATCGCCCGGATCTAGAGCCGTATTCCTTACACGATGCACCTAAGCAGGTGGTTTGGAACGCGTGGAGCGGTCTCGCCATCTCCGCTGGTCAATCTTGTCAATACTTGATGAGTTCCACCCTTCAGCAGGACCTGGTCAATATGCACTTCAAATCAGAACTGTGTATATGGCTTCCCGCCCCACTCACCACGATCATGCACTGGGGGCGACCCTGACTTGTCCGTGCAAGAGAAGTAAAAAAAACGGCGTCTTTCCCCGTTTCTTTAGACGTGGCGATGGGGATGGTTTTCCAGCTCTGTGCTCGGGAATACCAGCGACGCCCGCAGGTTCAACAACTACGAGACTGGCACAAGGAAGGATATAGTGCCTGTTGGGAATAAACCCTGTCCTCATACATGTTTGCAAAAAAAATTGTTGTGCTCAACGCATCAGACCAAGCAGAGCTCAAGTTACACTGCCCCTAACTTAAGACCGATACTTCTGGAGTGTCAGTGGGTTCAATCAGTTTGCTACCCAGAGGCTCAAGAGCGGGTGCTATAGTGCGGAGAACTACCGCAATCTGGGACGGACGCTTACTGTGGGATCTGAGTTTAGATCTAACGACGGCCCGCCGGTGGCGGAGACGACGGAGGATGCGAGGAACAGGGAGGCTGCCAAAAAGATATAATGCGCCAAGAATAGAAGATGGACTGCCCCCAGAGTAATGTTGTTAACACGATAAAGATATATTTCCAAGCCAAGAAGCTGCATACTGCATGCAAGTCATGCAGTACCCGCCAACGTCACATTGGGGTGTCACGGGAATTTAGCGGGAGAGAAACGCACCGCATGTCGTAAGTACTTGACAAAGTCTACACCACTTGACTTATCCTGAGTAGGTGATATATTCACTCTCGGTTAAGACCCGAGTTCACTGCTGCCAGCGAGAAGGGTGTCCAATTGATAGATGGGGCGGATTAATCTCCAACCAGGAACATGAGCGAAGCACATAGGAACTCGGGGGTTTTGAGAGCCCAACGAAACCAAGGTCCGTTAACCAACCGTTATCTAAGATAAAGGTGTTGATCCTCGTGACTTTTTTCGTCTAGCAGCTCAACCAAAGTTTGCAGTGCAAAAGGTTCTAAACGAACATGGGAATTCTTATTATGGACTGTTTATTACCCCCGTTTCCAGTTCAGACTATATCGTGGACGTCAACGCCCGCCCCAAAGGGCCAGGAGGTACATATCCCGGGTTTTGCACAATCTTGTAATGCAGGAGCTCTCTTTGAATGCCCTTTGCCATCCCCAAACATGGGGTAGACCCACGAGCTCAGCGCCCAACCATGAGATCAGTTGACAAGCTTTAACTCCGATGGCCTTGGCGTATTTTACAACTATCCCGACTTTCCCTCCCAAGTCGTGGTGAAGCCTTCATTTACACATTCATAAAGCACGGGTCAAAGGAGAATCTCAAGGAACACCATATCTCACTGAACCCCGCTGCCCGGTAGCCTGTAGCCCCTTGAAACTACCTCAGGTATTGAACCCGCCAAGGGTGTTGGCAAGCAAACACAATATTTCTAATCATCTTAGGTATTTGATCGCTCGAACCCAGGTCGCGGTCCATGCGGGACCACGACTCGACCATACGCTACTTACGGCTCATCGAGGTTGCACAAGGTTTCTTTGATGAGGAGTCAACGGTACTGGTGTGTCATTCTACTCTAATCTTCCGTCATCCCGTTGTACACTTTATCCTCATTGGTTGTTGTCTCGATGGTCTTCCACTGTGTCAGGTGGGTTGGCCAGCGGAAGGATGTACTTCACCATCACGCGATGATGGGCAAGAAGCACTCGTCCCAAGCTTGCATATGTGGTGCTGCCGCATGTCGACCGGAAAACGTTAACCGGTAGAACACCAAAAAGTAGTTAAAAGGCTATATCTTCATGGTGTATCCCAGAGACATCCTTGAGGTTTCTCTTAAGGTCCTAACCATTATCCTTTGCCTTCCTCAAAATGGTCGTTTTAAACAGATTCTTCACATCGATTTTCCTCGCTATAATATATGCATCTATATCGGATGCGACACCTTCACCGCCGTCCTCAAAGCATTCTACACATCGCGCAAGGAATGTAGGACGCTCTAGGTTCAGCATTGAAACGTTTCATCCAGAGACCAATTTTGAGGTTGGTTTCAGACTCTATCTCGCAACGATAGATTTTACCCATAGGCTTGATAGACATTTGGGGCTGGGCTTGAACAACCTGCCTCGTTTGTCGAGGTTCCGCTCCCAGAATCAGCCGTCACCTTCGTGAAGTCTAAACTTGGCGTTAGCACAAATGATATATCCTACAAGGCGGGCTACACCACGGGATCGGGCAAATTTGCCTATGTGAGGCAATCGCACGTATGTAACATAACCTGAACGATTGTTCCTTCGGCTCATTTGAGACTCAGAAAGGGGTGCCATTTGTGAACGCAGTCGCCAATGTTGCATGGAGAGGTAATCGAGTTGTTTCATTTGGCTCGTCCTTTGTAAAGACCGGTGAGTTATGCATTATGGTTTATTTAACTCCGTTCTAAAGCCAGACTACAGATAGGATTGCACCATCCGAACCAACACTGAGCGTTGCAGAAATTCTCCCGAAGGTCGAAGAAATTCTCGAGGGAAAATATAACGGACACCCTCCAACTCTTGAATACCTTGCTAGGCCCGACAATTCTGTGTCCCTTGTGCATGTTATTCAGATTCAAAATGAGGAAGCCGGAACCTGGTACGAGGCCTTCGCTGACGCACATTCTGGGGAGTTGTTATCAGTTACAGACTTTGTATCCGATGCCTCGGTAAGACAACCGCAACTTCCTTCGATGCTGTTCCTGAATCGGCATCTATAGTACAAGGTTTTGCCAATTGAGAAAAAGTCATTCCAAGACGGATTGGAAACTCTTGTAGATCCCCAAGACTTACAAGCCTCGTCTTTGGGCTGGCATAATGACGGGACTACAAGTACCAAGGGCACTGCGTAAGCTCCTTCAGTCGCCCCAGACCTCCCCAGCTACTGACCTAAATCACTAGCGGAAACAACGTTGTAGCCTTTAGATCTTCACAAAGCGCCATAGCTCTTCAAACATCAGAAGTCCTGAACTTCAATTATACGTATGATGATACTCAGGCTCCAACGACAACCGAGAATTTAAATGCTGCTCGAACGAATGCCTTCTATGTTATCAACGTCGTGCACGATTTCGCCTACAGATACGGTTTCACCGAGAGTGCATTTAACTTCCAAACCAATAATTTTGGAAAAGGTGGGAAAGGAAACGATCGGGTCCTGATGTCTGTTCAAGACTCATCGGGAACCAACAACGCTAACTTTGCAACACCGCCTGAGTAAGCCTCAGATGCCTACACCTTAGCAAACATCTTTTCTAACTTGAAGGGTGTAGCGGTCAATCCGGGACTTGCAGAATGTACGACCCTAAGTTATATGATCCTGATGTGCTGACAACATAATATCTTAGGTACGTGTGGACGCGCACCCCCGTAAGTTGACCTCGGTCCCTTGCCACCGTCACATTCTCATCTCAATGTTACAGGTGCGGAGGGATGGCTCGCTAGAAAATGATATCATTGTGCACGAGATGACGCATGGCATCACCAACCGTATGACTGGTGGTGGTACTGGCCGATGCTTGCAAACCACTGAAGCGGGGGGCATGGGAGAAGGCTGGTCCGATGCATTGGCCGAGTACGTATATCTCTATATTCATAATACCTCATCTTCCTTATCCTTTTTGATGCAGGTGGACAGAACAGAAATCAGCGACTATCACTGACTACGTTCTGGGCGATTACGTTCTTAATAATCCAGCTGGTATCCGCACGCGGCCGTATTCGACCAACCCGTTCGTCTTTCTTCCACGATTTTTGAATAGAATTCACAATTATTCTAGTGTCACCAACCCATTGCGGTACTCAAGCATTGCCGCTCTCAACGAAGTTCACAGTGCGTACTACGTCATATCTTATTTCCGAAATGAACGATGCCATCTATCCTTAACCAGATATTGGAGAAGTCTGGGCCAATATGCTTCACAATGTATACGCTGCTTTCGTTGGAAAATACGGATTTTCAAAAATCGCAAGAACCAACCCATCGGGTACTGAGGGGAACATCGTTTATCTGCACTTATTCATCGATGCGCTCGCCCTGCAACCCTGCAACCCGACATGTAAGGCCGTTTTCTATCAAGTATTTGTATATCCTTGCTGACCTATGGGTTAAGTTGTTTCTGCTCGTGATGCATGGATCCAGGCTGATGCCAATCGCTATGGTGGAGTTAATAAATGTCTCCTATGGAAGGCATTCGCGAGCAGGGGTCTTGGAGTAAAGGCTGCCAAGTTTGTTGACGACAGTTCCGTTCCAGCTGGTTGCTAAACAGTTGTCCGATTTCTACAACTTTCCAAACAAAAAATGAAATTGGTTTCATATGGAATCAACTTGAGGATGGTGATTCGCAACACTTAATTCCACTACTCTGCTCCGATGTGGAGCTGCGAATACGCAAACACAGTATAGCGAATGATGACGGCGCCACCAATTACCAACCCAAAGAAAGGAGAAGGAAACAAAACAAAATATTGGTTGACAGCTCAACATGAAGCACTGAAATCGCCTAGCCTAACAGATTTCATGTTCGATCGTTCTGAATTCCGAAGTCCTTGAAAATTCTGAATGATATTTGTCCGAATGAGGGCCCAAGACAAAGCCTCTCACTCCACGGACGCCTCAGCTCTTCAAACCAGAGTGTGACTCACGTCATATCCTCGGGACACGACCTGTTCAGACATGGAACGCCGGCGAACCCTGCTGCATTGAACTTCTCCCGGGTATAAAACAAGATGTACATCAATCTATCCGTCCCCTGCCTTGTGGCTGGCAGAGGCCCAGGGTGAAATCCGTTGAAATCCGTAGCAAGCGCAGGGACTGCGAGCCGTCCGCACAACGAGGAAATACATGATTATGGGAAGTCGGGATAAACAAGTGCATCTGTCTCCAGGAATTAGCATACTTGTATATTGAATTGAACAGCTGCAGGATTTCGGGGATACCCGGCCTCGTGGAATCGCAGGCGGCCGTTGGGGAACAGCCTACATAAGAAACAAGTACGAGCTGCTAGGTAAAACAACAGTAATGCCTGAAAATTAGGGTACCAGATTCTTAGAAAGACAAAAGCCTATACTTTGACATTTTCTGTCAATCGTTCGAGTTGTAGGGACGCAAGTGGGTTTCAAGGAAAACCTGCCAGGGAGCAGCTGAGACGATACGCTGGTGTTCTAAAGTCGTTAAATCCTTATAATAATTTGGAGTTCGTAGGAATACGAGTACGAGTACGAAAGGAGCGCGGAAAGGTGTTAGTTTCGTCGGAGATACCGGGCCGGTGCCTTAGTCGCCGGGCCGTTCAAGTGATGGCATAAATCGAAGGGTCTCCACTTGGTATTCAGCATTGGTTCAGCTATCTCGGGGAAGGGTTGTTTTCATTTTATCAAAATTGTAGTCTTTTTGAATTTGTTTATATGGTCTCTTCTTGGAAAACGCCGCTGCAGTTGTGAGCTGGTAGTAGGCTGTGAACTACATAAGATATAATATCTGTGTTGATCATTACTAGGACACAGGTGAATATTCGGGCTTTTCAAGTGGGATGAAAATGACGGTGTTTCTCACATTATTGAGTCTCAACAAGTCGAAGATTGCCTTCCCCCAGGGAGTTTGACAGACGTCGCCGAGTCGGAACTTCACATGAGCAAAAGTCCACTAGGCCCAGTAATGATTGGGCCTCGGAGAATTCTTGGATCCTTATACGATCGTGATAGAAACTACTTCCGAATGGCGTAGATGTATCGGCCACACCGGAAAATCTAATGTGCTGTTCTTTGCCACTGCATTTCCGGGGGCCAAGCGGACGGTGGCGGCGGAGAACAGCCCCCCTCCATTTCTAATGTGTTGCGTCGAACAGCACCGTAAGCCCGAAGAGGCATGTGTGTGTCGAAAATCTATGAAACGGACCTGGTACAATGTTATAAGAGAAGGCCATCTGAAGGGAATGTAGGAGTCTGTGGGTTGGGGGCCATGAGCTGAGGGCGCCCAATAGGAAAAAATGTTGGCTCCCTGCCTTCAGCAGCTCCGAATGGTTCTTGAAATCACTCTAGAAAGTGTTTTAGTCGAACAGATGACAACGCAAAAATGTCACATTTACTCGGTTTGGTATCCATAATGTGAAGTCACGAGTATTGGAGCGACATCTCGATTTATAAAGGTAATGAAAAATTTGATCCTAATTTCCAAAGAAATCATGAAGACTCGACATATGTAGCTAACTGTCCATATGTTGTTTTTGATCCACCTGATAGGACGAAAATAAGTAGTGATATCGTGATCAATAGATACTCATATGACAAACCAAGCCCTCATCCAGAAATATCTCACCCACATGTCAGGACAATATCAGTATCATCTAGACCACACACGTCTGTCGTTGCCAGTGAAACCCTTCTATGCATGGGGAAGGAGAAGCCTCCTAGGAATTGGTCGGCTTTGAGGCCTGACCAGAGGAGTGCCAACATCCATCAAGGACTACTATCGCAGGAAGGCTTCGAGAAGTTACCTGAACCCGACAGGTAGCCATCTACAATTCGCATGACCGCGACATAGAGGATGGGACTTCAATCGAGTCCGCGCAAGATCGGTAGTGCCTATTACCCTGGTCCCTGAAGGGGAGATTCTCAATCTGATAATGGCGATCTTGGTCATCCTGCGGTTCTCACAGCACATATCATCAGCATTCACCACCAGCACCGTCAGACGACGTTCTCGGTGGTACCTGCAGCGGGGTTCGGCTGTCTAGGGATGCTACGAGTTTCAGTAAACAACTGGCGACCTGGTAGCCTTTTCTAATACTTCTGATGTAGGTGAGAGTCTTGATTCAATCAAAGAGCCATTCTAGGCTTCGATCTCTGCTCTTGGATGGAATTCTACCATGCAAAAATAGAATCGAGCTTGGCGCCGCGGGTCCATTTAGGGACTATTGATGTAGTATGATGGGTAGTCATGTTCAACTGGAGCTGGGTCTGATATATCGTCAATGCCCGCCCCACGGGCGCTGCGCGCACTGTCGGTCGTGCGGTTTTCCAGGGCCTGTCGCCGCATGCGTCGGCTCTGAGGGTGAACAATTCCAGCGTCCTCGGAAAGCCATCTCTGTCATCCATCAGCCAAAATTTTCACATTTTACTAGTTAGAGGTTGAACAACGTATTTAAAAAAAATGATGATAGAAATGGAACCGAAGATTCGCATGGTTGACTGGATCTGAAAATACTCGGAAAAGCAGATCACAAACCACGATAAACTCAGGCCAGTATCGAGGTTCTATGAGGATGACAGCGTGATACGACGTCAACGAACGGGTGATTCTCGTTGGAGACCTGTCTAAAGATTTATCGTGATCAGTGATGGGATGTGGACTAAACAAGTCTTCCAGCAACAACAACAAAGCTCGACGAGGCGTGAGCAAACCACTGGCAACAAAGAACTACAGTAACTTCGAACTCGATTCCAAACAGCTCTTGAGTCCTACATAACGAAAGGTGCATGGATAGCAAGTGTGAGTCTCATCCCCACAGGATCTAGATACTGTTAAACCAAGCCAATACCTAACTTGCATACATCCTTTCACACGGGAAAAATCGAGGAGACCGATGACGAGTCTAATTATAAGGGTGTACAGGTGATATCTGATGCGGACGGCCATTGGTCGATACGGCTGGTTCTCCCTCGGCATCGTGTGACGTTGGCTCCCGATGACACCGATCAAGGCGCTTGTTCGAGCTAACAGTGACTTTTTCGGACCACGCACTGAACATATCAGTGTTGACGCAAGTATAAATATTTCGGGAGTATCAAAAAATTGTCATCAGCGTATTCATCGGTCAAACGATGTATACAGTCATGCCGAATGTAGGTTCTCCATTCCTCCAATGTCAGGGGATCTGTGAGTCCGAGCTTCTTTCTAAACAAAACGGCACCCAGTCCCTACTTTTGTCAAGATTAAATCAAGATCAGGCATGGCCGAATTTTCGGCCCCACGAGTTGATTACCACGTTGTTGACCATTCTTAAAGGCTATAATGCCCTGCGCTAGTTCTCAGCTTACAGCATGTCAAGTCCAGATTCCCCCCCGTTTGGCCTACTCCATGACAAGGACATCTTTGCGCTAAAGGATGGGCTCATCGTCATCGGATGCCAATATTTATTCTATGGTCAGTGGAAATGCCCTATTTTTTTGGAATATCTTCTTAACTTTTGCGCTGACTGCAGGCATTTACGCAACGCTGGTAATCGCCGTAGTGTACCTTTTGATGTGAGTTCTAGCTCCCATACCACATTCTTCGGAGACCTGATTTTGTAAAGTTCGCGTGGTCTCGGTCATCTCTCGCGGAAGCTACTTCTGCTTGTGATACTCGTGATGTTCACTTCTTCCACGGCGATCTCAGTTATTCGAATCGTTTTCCAACTCCAGCTCGTGAATGTTTATGCGTCCCCGCCATTCGACCCCTCAAAGCTGATTATCAAGTTGACATCAGTATCAAACTGTTTAGAACGCCTCAATGTAAAATGTCTATTTCTCTTGTGTTTAACACAATACACTTATTTCCCTACTCGTAGTATGTTCTCAGCGACACAATTGTAATTTGGAGAGCATGGATTTTCTACCCTGATAATAGGAGAATAAAGCTTCTCCTCTCCTTTTGTATGATGTCCTCCGTAGGTACGGCCTTCATACTATTGCTAGCTCGGAGCAGGAGCTCACTCGATCTATAGCTGGTGCTATAGTCGATGGCGTATTCACAGTCTTTGACGAAGTCAACGCGGACGGCCTTGCATTGCCAGCTGGAGCGGGTACTCTTATCCTGACTCTTCCCTTGCTAGTTACGAACATAGTTGCGACTTCATTGGTCGCTTACAAGGCCTGGTAAGCCAAGAAACCCCTTCATCGAGTTAATCACCAAATATTCCGATAGGATGTACCGACAAGAAGTCCGGATGAGGATAGTTGACTCATCTATGTATATAGCCATCGAGAATGTCTTGGTCCTTCTCGTCGAATCTGGGCTTGTATACTGCTCTTTATGGGTACGTTTAGGATTCTAGGTTACTCTTACGGACCCGCTTACGCCGCGTGATTTTAGATACTGATCGCCATCACTCGTTACCGCGTCCTCTCAGACCTCGCTTTCGATGTGATGTTCGCAATATTCCCACATCTCACGGGCATTTACCCAGTGATTATCGTTTTGCTTGCAACAATGGAGAGGACACACGCCGAGTCGATGATATCAACGTACAACGATTCAGCGGTGACAATCCAGTTTAGGCGTGCTGTCGAGACACAAGGGACAGGAACTACAGCGATAGACCGCAGGGGTCTCGGAGGGTCCACTACTTTGATTGCGGCGAAAAAAGAAAGCGAAGGCAGCGTAGAATAATGCATTTGTTTCTTTCAGGCATATTTTAAGTATCTACGTGAAGCGCTTGACTTATTCATGCACTAATTGAGTGTATATATCTGATTTTCATAAATGTAACTTGGTCCTAATTCGGTGTTGCTACGACCCACACAATCTTCGCGAACGGGGTCATGACAGAATCCTGCTCCTGCTTCTCTTTCACCCAAAAAGCAATCTCGAACAAGCGCGGGCGACCTAAATGATTCGCAATGTAAGTTTCCTCCTCGGTCGTCGCGGGAAGAGTAAGAATAAGCTTGGAGGATAAGCCTGAATCAGTTTTCAATGCCCAAGTGTGTGTAGATGAGTCTTGAACGGGGGAACTTCCGAAGACGGCGCTAATATCTTCGGATGTAGTCGTGAGGGCTTCTGGAGTAGATAAAACGCGAATATGGGCAACACCTAGGGCAGTGTTGGAGTGTTCTGTATTCGAAGCTGGCTCAGTTGGGACCTAGATGGCGCTGTTACACAAATTTTTCGATGAAGGACGGCTATACGTACCCTCAAATTTCGAGACGTGATATCTCCACAGAAGAATGGTAGCACACCAAAATTCCCTGGATCGGAAGGAGATGTTATGAGCCACTCGAGGACCTGCCCATCAGGATTCTTGCGTCCTCCATGGAATTCAGCTTCATACAAGGACTTCTTGGCACGACCATTGATGACGTCGGAGATCCGGGACGTTTGGGACCCGTTCCCGAGAAAGCCATAGTCGACCCACCCGGGCGCTTGGTTTGCCCATCGATGATTGTCACGTTGCTTACGCTCGGGGCTACCTGGCGGATAGGCAGTGGCGGGCTTCGTGTATGAGATAAGCTCGAAATATGCACCATCGGATAAAACCTTTTTGAAAACTTCAGTGATGTCGGGAATGTGCCTTTGTTGTATTAGCACGCACTACGAGCGCATTAGCAGTCAACCCGTCTTCATGTGTACCTCCCGTGAGTACGCTATGCATGCAGTAACTGTATTAGCTTTTCATCTAGGTCCTACACCTTAAAGAGACCCACTTGAAGCCCAGTTTGCGAAATTGGTCAGACGTCTCCTTGACAGAAGCAGGTGGAGTAAGGTGAACGATATGGTCGAGTCGATTGGTTGAGATCATTTCAGTTCACAGAGGTGAAGAATAGGCCAATCAGTCGCCTGGTTACTTGTATCATTTTGGTGTGAACTATATTTCCCGATGAAGCAAGCTGCCTGGTATAACTTGATAGAATGATGAACACAACTATATCCTGCGCGCTTCGGCTTTCGAGAGCTGCGGTATCAAGAAGAAGACCCAGAGGCTTCTTCGCTAGAAGGCAGCAAAATCGACACGCGGCTATCAATAATTATGAAAACCAGTAGGATCATCCCGGATAAGCTCGATCGGGAGGCTTTATTCGTAGCATCCAGCGTTCAGCTATGAGGAGTAGTGTCTTAGATAAATGGGGTTATTGTCAGATCATTTTAGCTTTCATTACAAATTTACCAAACGTGACCACTATTCAAACCGAACTCATAACTCCTTTTTAACAAAACATGGAAGGCAACCGCGTTCAGTGAGATTACAACCCCCCGAATTTTGGCCCGAAAATAAGAGAATTTAACTGTCTGATCAGTATAGGACGATCGCATCAAATATGCAATGGATAGTGGTTATCCCGACACCAAAAATGACGAGCTTTTTGTATATGGCATCCAAATTCACTGTAGATGCGGGCATGTCTTTTGAAAGAAGCAATGGGAATTGGGACGCTAGGTAAAGTTCATAATGTTTGTACAAGCCTATCGAATTTTAATCATTTATTGACAATATATAAAAACGCATTCGTTCCATAAGGGATGCGCGCACGACCACCAGCAGTCATACCAGGTCTCATAAACGGATTCATTTTCCAGTCTGGTTTTCTCTTCATCAGCTTCTTGTACCATCCTTCGTTCGAACTCTGAGGCGAGATGTCTTCCACAATTTGTCTGATGGACTGATGAGTCGCATTTGCAGATTGCTCGTTGTTGTCCGTGATAGCAAAAGGAATACCAAGCTGAAGGGCATAGAAGTAAACAGGCATCCAGGTGCGGTAGACGCCTAGACCAGCTTCAAGTGCGACGATGGCATCAGGCCTCCCAGGACGGGTGGAAGGGTCGTACATCTGCGTAGTACCGTCGAGAGAGATGGAAACAGATCCTCCACCACACTCTGAAGGTGCGGTGTATTTGAAAACGAGAGGGCTGGGGACGCCCTTACGTGCAACCGATTGTTCTGCTGCGCTACTGATGATGGTGATGACGAGCTCCGTGTTGGGTAGGAGAAGAGCTAATTCGCCGAAGCTGCAATACAGAATGAGCGCTGAGACCGAACTATGGTAAAGGGCGATTTACACTGGTAGTACTATGAGCTCGCGCTACATGTGTGTATTGGTTTGTAGGTTCACGCTGATGGCTGGTCTGCTCACCTCTGCGCCGACACAATCAACACGAAGCTTGCGTTTAGGTCCATTCAAGACGGGTGATTGTTCCACCAGCCCAAGCTCCTTCAAGCACATAAAAAATGACATGGGCCAGTGAAGATGAATGGCGGCCGGCGATTCCAGGGGGAGTTTGCGCCAGTGATAATAGCCCTTCCAACTTAGCTCGAACGTTGGAGGAAACGACGGGATCTTCATCTTACTCCGATTTTCAGCCCCGATACCAAGCCACGGAATCTCGTCATCGGGAAGCTTCCAACCATCTTTCTCCTTCAAAATTGTCTTTGTAGACACGATGTAGTCGGGGCATGGGTCTTCATCGCATCCTTTACAAGCCTCAGACCAGTACCCGAAGCGATCACGGCCCTGTCCAAGGACGCCGCGTGATGCCAGCGTAATCCTCTCCTGATAGATTTTGTGTTCATCAAACCTGGGCCAGGGGAATTGAGCAAGAATCGATTCAAAAGCGGGGGCCTTCTTCTTGTAATCCTATCGCAAAGTCAAGCCCCCGGAAGCGGCAACATAAAATTACGAGAGAAAAAACCTTGATTTGATCACAGTACTCTCTATGTCCCGGAATACAGTTCATGCCTATCTCACGACGGTTTAGGTTCACGGTTCGACAGGTTTCGCTACAGTAAGGTACAGCTTTGCAATTGGGGCATACGATGGGCTATGTAGACTGAAGATTATTCTGCGATCTGATGTTCCGTTTTCCGACTTCTCACCTTTGCACATTGGCGTTTACAAGTCATGCAATACTCCTCTGGTGCGGGGAATCCTTTAGCTCGGATAGATGGATCATTCTTGACCCGCTCCCACTCGCGATAACAAAGCTGGTGAAGCAAGATAATTTGGAGGGACATAATTATGATCTAGGCACGGATTGAAAAGCAAAAGATGGACGAGTTGGGTTCTTCAATCTCTCATCAATGCATAGCCACAACGACTCTGAATATAAATTATTACAGTTTTAGCCAGGCGTTCCACCAGAATTTCCAAAATGGGCTTAGAACGAATG
>CEMJ01394331.1:12459-22540 GCA_900068955.1 Clitocybe nebularis | reverse complement strand
GCTGTAGACGCGACATATTCTATCAGCAGGAGTCTGGGGTGTGTGGTGTAAGATGGCCAATCAGAAGTTCAGATACAAACATACAGAAAAGCGCTCAGCGTCACAGCCTTTTAGATGAACAAGGTATGTGAGTGTTGGAAATAAAGGGATGCACAACGAACCTCATATGCTATACCAAGATGCAGAGTTAGGTCAATCTTAATAAAACTAATAGCCCCAAGACGTACCGACTTCAATGAAAGAGTAATATGTGTAACGCCGAAAGAAGCGGTAAGAAAGGAATGACATAATGGCGTAGACTGGAGGCATGTACAGGATTCGTAATCTGGAAATCAATTGTTAGTTGGCTAGCGTAGGAGATCCAAAATGCGATCTACATTTGCCGTTGTTCCCGTCGGTTCGTATAACTCCTATATTGTTTTATTAATATGGAAATCGATATGATATGGCTTTAGGTATGTGCATGCAGGGTACGCACCTGCAATGTCGAAGCACCGATATTGTCGAAATGATAACAGTCTAACACAGTCATTTTAATCAAACAATGAATCCTCAACTTATTGCTTGAAACTAGTAGTTGAGCCGTCAACCTACCAAACAAACACACATCCCAGCAATAGCCCACCCAATCCTATGCCTATCCCAATTACCGCCGCTCAGATCCCAGAATGAAGACGGGTCAATGGCCTCAGTGTTCTCGGCAGGACAAGTCGGCTTTGACATTAAGGCTGGTGTACGTTTATCTCTGAGTGCGGTGATGTGCTGAGTAGGTAGTTGGGCACTGGCACAGCAGGGGGCTCAGTGTTAAATGATCCCATGTCAAATATGTCTGTGGGAAGAAGTCGTAGGTTTGGGTCTCTTGGGCGTTTGATGTACGCATTTGGCTGTCTTCTGCAGGAGAATTCTTTGTGACATGCCGTGGCGCCTGATGCTACTGTACCGGGGCCATTTGACCATGAAGGGGTCGGATGTGGACAGGCAGCATGTAACGTGCCATACGAAAGGCGGAGAGGCTAAGCAGGAAAGACGGCCGAGTTCAGAGAATCGGGGGCGGATTTGAATAAGCTCTGTGGATCCACCCCGAAGTTGATAAGTTCGATAGGGCAGAGCCAAAACATACAACGGTGCGGGAGCTGAGCACCGGGTGGCCGATATCCAAGGATCGGCGAAAGTGAAAGACAGATGGCAGTTCCTGGAAGTCCAATAGAAGCACAAACCAAGTCGTCAAATATACCTACCAGTGATATTTTAAGTAGCTGGATGGTGAGCGCCTAGATAATATGCAAGCCAATCGTAGGGATCTTCTACACCTTACTAAACAATTTGACCTTCTTCGTATTTCAGATCCATAGGGATGAGTACAGCTTCTTGATATCGTTGTTTGAGGCCTGTTATCCTTGAAGTGACAAGTTGAGGTTATGACAAGGTTATGAGGTGGAAAATCGTGGGAGCGCCCGCATGGCCAAAGCCTTCAGTCCATTGCCCTTTAACAGTATACTTGAATTTTCGGTAATTTTGGCATTTTTGATATGTGATGCACAGGTTGTGCACAGGCCTATATCAACAGGACATATTCGAAGGGACGGTGCAAGGATGGAGACGTGTTGCGATTACATAACGTTTGAACTCCGATGATTTTGGATTTCCAACGATGTCTATTCGTGTTGAAGCACTTACATCTATGCACTAGACGACTTTGAAGTTGGTACGGATTTCAGGCTTCTTGGTGTTCATACTCAATTCCAAATCTCAACGCACTTGACTTACAGCTAAGGTGGAAATTTCAATATAGAATACAAGCTAAGATCATATCTTGACCGTTAAGCCCCCTCCCCTATGCTCTTGTAATCAGGGCGGAACTTGTCCCGCCGGTTGTCAACATCACCAGAATGGATAGGACTTCGCATATGGTCAGGTGTTGGGTAAGGTATCAAACGGCTACGTTCGTCGTAGCTAAGCCGAATCGCGTTGCTACTGCTTCCCTCGAGCTCAGGCGAGGATGGGCTTGTTGGAGTCACATGGTAGCCGGTGCCTATCCTGAATGCTTCCCCAAAGTTCGTTTTACCGGGGCTATCGTGCTGAAGGTATCCATGTCCGTGCGCGTGTGGTTTTCCTTGCGCATATTCGATATAAAAATACAGAGAGCCTGCAATCTCCAGCGCAAAATCGGCTGGTGGTTCGCGGGAGGATTTAGAAAGAAGTACTACATCGAAGGCAAGAAACAGGGACTCACAGAAGTTTATTCTGGGAAAAGGAAGATGAGTTCTCTGTGAAATGGCTGCAAAGACGGAGAGGTTATTGAGACTTTGGAAGAGACTTACGAGTCCCATAGAGGCTGCCATATATTAGTTGGGGGCGTGCCAGGTTCACGCTTGTATTCTGCTGGAGTATAGGCCCACATCATGAGTACTGAAAAAAACACCATCTGTGACTAGTTAGGACCTATATAATTGAAGAAAAGTCAGACAACAACCTCGATACAAATTGCAAGCGCGTCTAAGCCATTAGAAATATTCGTAGCGGTCCAGTATTCCGTGTCTGATGGTGGAGTTAGAATTGTTTATGGATATTTCAGAATACACACCGCGTATGACGTTCCCTTCCAATGCTTTAAACTGCCAAAAATAATGTATGTACTGTCGATCAAGTGTGCAGGACATTTTGTAAAGAGAGACGCACAACAAAAGATTGATAAAATGTGAACATAACGACGAATTTGATACACCAAAACTTCGCCATAGGCCGTCGTCCTCTCAATTCTTCGGCTGTCAGGTCATAGAACAACCAAATCCCATATAGAGCGATGCTGCGAGAAGCAACAAAAGGTCAACCAGAAATCTTAGTGTATGGCTGATGCATTCACCTGATGCTGACGAAATCGATCGACTCCAGGTATGCGCTAGCGTAATACACACTAAATCCCGCGGCTTCGCAGAGCACGCCAAATCTCTCGCAGATGATCCCGACGATAGAGACAACTACAAATGCAAACGATCAGACCGTGTTTCGAGGTAAGAGGGGTATAACAGCATAAGTACCTGGCCGAATGATGACATATTGAAGGACAGACCACTTTGGATCGGACGGGTAAGTTCGTAACAAAGAGGCTAGATCTAAGTTGGTTGACCTTGACAGTATACATAAAGTAAGCCTGGAAGGTCAACAATATTGGGTCCGAAACTGAACAAGAGCATACAACCAAGCACACCTTCGTTGGTCGGTACCTCCAGAAGCACAGCTGAGGGGAGTGTTATTCATGCAGTCATATTTTAGGCGATACAAGACGAACGGGAAAAGGAAGGGGTCGTTTGTCTTTGCGCGCTATTGCATTCCGTGCACTGTTGCCAGAAGCTGTTGATGCGACATATTCTATCAGCAGAAGCCTGGGGTGCGTAGCGTAAGAGGACCGATCAGAGGTTCAGATATAAACATACAAAAACGCGCTCAGCGTTACAGCCTTTTGAGTGAATAAGATACGTGAATTCTGGGAACAGAGGGATGCACGGTGGGCGAACCTCATATGCTGTATGAGGGTGATAAGTTAGATAACTCTTGATGAACTATAGCCTAAAACGAACCAACTTCAATGAAAGAATAATATGTGTAATGCCGGAAGAAGCGGTAGGAAAGGAATGAGATGATGGCGTAAGCTGGAGGCATATACAAGATTCGTAATCTGGAAATCGATTGTTAGCCGGGTAGCGGAGGATGGAAAGGTGCGATCTACATTTGTCGTTGTTCTCGTCGATTCGTGTAACTCCTGCATCAATTTAATACAGGGGTAGATATAGTAGAATTTGGGGCAGGGTACGCACCTACAATGCCGTAGCACCGAAACTGTCGAAATGATAATGGTCTGCCATGATCGTTCGAACCGAACAATGAATACACAATTTGTTGCTTAAAACAACTTGTAGTTGAACCGTCAACCCACCAAACAAGCACACATCCCAGCAATGGCCCATCCAATCCTATGCCCGTCCCAATTACCAACACTCAGATCCCAGAATGAAGATTGGTCAATAGCGTCAGTGTTCTTGGCAGGACAAGCCGGCTTTAGCATTGAGACTGTTGTATATTCAATCTCGGGGTGCGGTGATGTCACTAATGTAGCGGGTGGGTATTGGCGCAGCAGAGCCCCTTGCCTATGTGTGGGAAGAAGTAGGTTCGGCGTTTGATGGATTAATTTGGCTGTTTTCAGCCGGATGACTTCCTTGTGACGTGCCGTGGCGCCTGATACTAGGACCATTGGGCCTGGGTCGGACGGCATGACCAACATGCCATACGTGGAGCAGAAAGGGGGAGTAGGAAGGGTGATTAGTTTCAAAAAAATCAAGTGAAGGTTTGAATAAGCTCTGTCACCCAAGGTCGATATCTCCGGTAATCCAGAGCCGGAATATACGAAAGAGCAAGAGCTAAGCCAATATCCAAGGATCGAAAGAAGTGAAGCAAGTCCGATAGAAATTTCCCAAATGTACTGTTGATTATCCACAAATTCTGTCATATACAAGTACAGTAGCGAGCGCTTAGATACACGTAGGTATCCCCGCCGACAGACTTTCAATGGACATCAATATCCGCTGGCAACATCAGGCATCTAGATTTGTATGTTTATTCTCTTACTCTTCCCCTCTAGATGCAATATATATCATTCGCAATTCGTTGCTTGCTAAACCAACTGTCAATCGCGATATTGTGATATCTTGTTTCATCAATAACAATCCAATGGCCGTGGTCAGATTGGTCTTGAGGCAGCGGTCACGATGCTTGAGACGGCGATTCGGGCTCTGTGGGTGGGGCGGGACGGATTGCTGAGTAGAGATTTTAGTACTGTTGGAAACGACCTTCAAGCCAACGAAGGGATGTATTTAGGTTGAAGGTGCAGGGGTTGGGCTCTGGCTGAACATAATTTGCATCCCCAGGGTAGACCTGAAGGCCCCCACCTCTGGTTCTGTCACCGGAATTCCGACGATGCGTTTGTTACTATAGGGTAGTCTCCTCCCTGGGTACACGGCCAATTTCCCCACCAAAACGTACTGTTGGATTCGCACCATATGTTACACGCCCCCCCAACCCTCAAGCCCATGACCATCGGCCACCCACACAAAACGCCCCATCTCATCGACGAGTTCTGCGTAAATACCAAGTGGAATATAGTCGTAGTTGGTTTCGCAGACTGCGTGAAGCATCTGATGAGCGGACAAGATGGTGTTCTGGTGACAAAGTATATGGGCTAGCCGCTCGGCGATCTTGAGTTCCTGCTCACGCAATTGTCCCCGTTCGAGAGGTATCTTGTCCCATGTAGTTGTGGCAACTCCAGCGTTCTTCAGTGTAGCCTCGCCAGAGTTCTCTAAAAGACCTGTTCGAAGCTGCGCTTGTTATTGCGAGTACGATGTCGATATAGGAGTCTATTATTTTGCTTATCTTCTTGGTAGCTGAAAGACATACAATTAGTCACTATGTACAATCGCCTGACTATTGACGACGACTGACTAATATGCAAGAGAAATACGCAATGAGTCTCGAGGTTTCAATTCTGCTCTTGTCTATACATCAAAGTCGGGTGTATCAATAGGCTTGATCGTTGGTGTCGATCCTAAAAGATAATTACTGAGCTCAAGTCGGAGAGTGGTGCTGTCGTTGAATTGTACTGGGTAAAGGGCTGGTCGAGGCAGGAAGTATCGCTTGAAATGGGTATCTGATCGTCGACGAGGGTGGGGACGGCTTTGGTTATTGGGGATACGAGATCTTCGAAACCGTGAATATCGCAGACCAACACAGCACATTTGCTCCCTCTGTTACCTATTCCTCACTCCTCGCGCTCACCGAAGCCCACAACGCTTCGGAGTCAATTACCTAAAATTCCAGGCGGTCTTGATCGAAGAGCATACACGCCATGATGAAACCCTTCGTAGGGCAGATTGAGGCGATAGAGAGGGAACATCAACAGGGTAATATAGGGGAGTTGGGTTGGAAGGAAGACGTCGACGGTGCCGTTTTCACAGCAGCCGGAGTGACCAATTGATATCTGGGGAAATTATTCAGACTTTTGGTGATGAAGACGGTGGAGAACTCACCAACTTTATAAAGTAAAATGAGTTGGGATGGATGGTGCCGGTGCGCGCCCGTGACTGATCAGTGATCAGTAAGGCGCCAAATTCGAACCTTCTTCATTGACCTCACAACGATACCAGCACAAATGTCAAACTCCCAAATAAAGCCCCAAACAATTCGTACGATGCGCAAACGCGATCACCTACGTGTGTTTTACAACTCGATGCTTGAGAAGATTCGAGCATTTCGTACTAAAAAGTCAGTAAATAATTCACAACCCGTGCTCCAACCAACTCCTGATATTATAGAGAGGGCTCGGGGCCACAAGACCACGCGGACCTAGACTCATGGGACTTGGATCCTGCATTCTTCGAGGCCCTGTCGCGATGGGCCCTTACCAATCCCAATAACACTTTGGATCGCTTCCTGGAACGTACCATCGATGCGATCGAGAATGGCAGGGAATTCCTCGAAATGATTCCTGATGGCCCAATACCGATTCGTGGATTCTGCAAAGCATTTTCTCACCTGTTGAAGCTGGGAGCCGTTGGTCTTCCGTTCTCCTGGCCATGTATCATAACTAATGTAACAAAACTTTCAGACTGTTGGGAAAGTTCAACATGAAGTCTATGAGTTTTCCAAGCATGTTATACATTGGGTTGGTGCCATCAAGTTAGTATTCCAGTCTAGAAATCTTGGCCCAAGTGCCCTCCGAATGCAACAATCATATCTGAACGAGATGCGGTATGTCAGTAGTAGCCAAGAGTATGACAACCTAATTATTTGTTATAGTGCATTAATCGACGAAATCTGTAGATGGGCAACTGCTAGGCTGGTGTGTGGATTCATAATCAAATATTCTCAACGTTGATTATGATATCCAGGCTGACAGACGATGGTCAATCCAGGGAGTTACAGTTGAGAAAGAGATTGATGACTTTAAGACACGGATTGGTGAAGCCAGGGTACTTTTTGTGGTTTGTTAGAGTGCCAGCCTCACAACACCCCCACTCACATCTTATATTTGAAGGATATTGCAATCATCAATGTTGCACAAAACCAGGATTTACATATGGAAGCTATTCAAAAACTTATCTCAACAATCCAGGAAATTCAAGCTGCTCAAATGGTATTCTATCCATTTTGTTCTTAATAAGATTACTGAGACAAACATTTGGTTTAGGATATTCTAGGCTTTTTACAAGAGCAGGAGAATACAATAAACAGGGAGAAGTTTCTTGACAAAATCTTATCACCTCATGCTGCTGACAAGACTGCATATGATCAACAAGGCAAGCATCCATGCAGTGTTGGCACACGAGTTGAAATCCTGCAAGATATCAAGACATGGGTGTTTGATATCTCAGATAGTACACCCAGGTTCCTCTGGCTTACTGGTGACCCAGGGTCTGGAAAATCAGCTATTACCACCTCTATTGCCCAGGAATGTAAGACAGAGAAGGTACTATGGGCTCAGTTCTTCATCAACCGCAACTTGGATGGCACTACAGACCCAACTTCATATTTTCCATCTATTGCTAAGCAGCTTGCTGGAAGATCTCCTGCTGTTGCACTTGCCCTCTTTAATGCTTTGGAAGCCCAACCTACCTTGGTTGATGATATCTCACAGAACCAGGCAGGAGAACTCTTTGTGAATTCCCTAAAGGCTGCATCATTAACAGAACCCACAAGACCTGTGGTTGTCATTATTGATGGTCTGGATGAAACCATGACAGGCCACTTGGAATCAACTGCTGCCATCTTTGCTAGTGCTATTCTTGACTTGCCAAGTAATGTCAAGGTGTTTATTTCAAGCAGAACAGAAACGGAAATCCAGAGACCATTTAGTGCGGTGTTTGCTAAAAGGCCAAAGAAAGTAAAGCATGTCCACCTGGATACATCCTCAATATCATCAATCCAAGATGTGTCTTTGTTTCTGAGCAGGGGGATTATTATGATAGCACAACAGAATCAACTAGATGTGTTGCAGTGGCCAGGAGAGAAACAGCTATATGCATTGTGCAAAAGAGCTGCTGGACTGTTTATCTGGGCTGTTACTGTAATTGGATTCATCAGAGAGGAGGTTAAAGCATCAGGCAAAGAAGTTCTGAATACCATCCTTGACAGTCTCACTGCTGAACACTTGGAGGACATCAATGTACTGTATGGTACAATCCTTGGAATTGTATTCTATAATAGGAAGGATCCCTGGGAATTTGAGAGATTCCGCAGAATTGTTGGGTGCATTGTATGCCTACAAGAGCCTTTATGCATTGCTGATATTGGCTCCTTACTTGACCTCAGGAACCCTACATCAAATGAACCTGTGGATATCTTGCATTTTGTCAGAAGACTGCACACAGTTCTTGTGGCAGGAGCTGATGAGATAACTCCTCAAACTATTCCCAGACTTCACAAGTCATTCTTTGAGTATATTACAAGCATTAACCTGGATCAACTGATGGCTCATAAATATTCAATTCCATCCTTGTGTGTATCTACTGATGACTCTAATTGTGAACTTGCCTTGCAATGCCTGTTATACATCACAAATTCCTATATTCCTGAGACCAAGGCAAATATACAAGGAAACAATGGTGGGGAAACACAGGCTTTGCAGTCTAATAATTCTCCTCTTCTACTTCAGTACTCTTGTGACCATGCTCTCTCTCACTTAACACAAAGTCATTGTGCACCTGGAACAGGCACTCTTACCATCAGAGTGACTCCAAGTGATAAGCCTGTAATTTCATCCAAATCATGGAACAACAGTCAAAAATCAACTGAGCCCATGTTCAGAGGCCATAAAGATTTTGTTTTATGTATTTCTTTCTCTTCTGATGGGAAATATATGGCATCTGGCTCACGTGATAAAACCATCATTCTTTGGGATGTTGGTACTGGAAAACCCATTGGGTTTCCTTTAAAAGGGCATTCTGACTGTGTAAAGACAGTAGCATTCTCCCCTGATGGGCTTACACTTGTATCAGGATCAGATGACAAAAATATTTGTCTCTGGGATGTAGAAAGTAGCCAACAGATAGAAAATCTACCTGTCCATACAGAGTATGTGAACAGTGTTGCTTTTTCAGCTACTGGGAAGTACATTGTATCTGCTTCATATGACCACTATGTTTGTTTGTGGGAATTAAATAGCAAGAAGCTCTTATGTCTACAAGGCCACACTGATATGGTGTTAGCTATTGCATTCTCACCACCAACCTCACAAGCACTGGAATATATAATTTCTGGATCACTTGACAGGACCATTAAACTCTGGGAATGCTCTGGATCTATTGTCAAGCATTTTAAAACATATCAAGGCCATGATAATGCTGTCTCTTCTGTTGCATTTCTGCCTGTCAGATCCTTCGGCGAATCCCTGAGGTTCATTTCAGGTTCTCATGACAAAACTGTTAGACTTTGGGATATCAATCTTGGTGGTTGCACCAATATCTTTGCTCACCAAGACCCAGTATTCTCTTTTACATATTCTTCACAATCTGGAAATATTATTTCTTTATCAGGGGATGAAAAACTATGTGTATGGAATACAGAAACTGGAGATCAGGTTGGCCAGTTAACCAACAATAGGATAATTCATTCAGCAACATCTCATGGTGGATTACTTGCAACTAGTACAGGGCCTGGATTTCAAGTCTGGGCCCAGGAGGCATCTTATGGGACTGTGTCTATTAAACCTATTTATAATACAAACAATGCTTTTGTTGTATCTGTTTCTAGATCTCATCATGGAAATATTGCAACTGCCTTTGCAGGCAATAATATTCTGGTCCATGTTGCAAGCACAAATATGTTTGTGGCATTAGGTGCACCATCAGGATTATTAGGTGTTATGGGCACAATAGTATCTACATTCTCACTAGATGGAAATACTCTTGCAGTTGTTTACCCAGAAAGAAAAGTTGGCATATGGAAATTGGAGCCTAAGCAGCTATTGTCTTTATACATTTTGCCAGAGCATATCAACAACCTTGTGTTTATCTCCTTCTCATCTGGGGGAGAG
>CEMJ01394330.1:0-23854 GCA_900068955.1 Clitocybe nebularis | reverse complement strand
GTTATTGACTGGTACGTGTGGCCCCTTTTGATTTTAGTAGTCAGCTGAACAACCCATGATGTTGCTTCCCTAGAACTGGACAGTGATTTTAAACGACCACAGATAATGAGACTTATACTACCGCATGCTGCACACGACACCATACGCAATTCTTTGGATGAACTACAATCCGTCCATACCCTAGTTCCGTGCTTTGACATCGCTTGACGATTTTACTTCTATTCTTTTACCTGGCAGTTCATTCCTTTCCCCATACCAAAATTGAAGTACCCATGGGAGTATAAATATCGGTATTTGGGGTCGAGGGTCCTAAACACATCCTTGAGAATGATGACTCTGGGACTCATAGTTTCTGTTCTTGCCAGTCTTGTCGTTATACAGGCAGCACCTCCTCTCGCTTCAAGGCAAAGCATCTCGACTCTATCAGCTGCTCAAGTTGCTGCTTTCAAACCATATAGCCGATTTGCAAGCACTGCGTACTGCAATCCTGCGAACACGCTAGCTTGGAACTGTGGGGGCAAGTGCTCTAATATCTTTCGAGATCGTCTTTGCAACCTAACTTCTATCAGCTAATTGCAATGCCAACCCTGGTTTCAAGCCTGCCGCTTCTGGTGGGGACGGTGCTGTGACACAGTATTGGTATGTTGGGTACTATCCGATTCTCAAGGTAAGACCATCGTAGAATCCCTTTCACTTCTAATAAAATCATAATTCCCTTGAAAGACCGTTATCGTCGCATTCCAGGTATGTCTTTTATATCTAGTAACTTTCATTTAGATAGTTTCTTACTTCTACTTCTGAACAGGGAACGGATGTTTCGAAAATGTAAGGAGACTCGTTGTCCTTGTTCCGCTATCTTTGACGTGTCCTATGCCCAGCCTTCCCGCTCTAACGGATGCAGATTTCTTCTTGACCTCCCTCAGCACCTCCTTGTTCCCAGGAGTCAGTAGTTCCGTTCAAGTCCATGATGGGTTCGGGGATGCCCATGCCAGGTAAAGATTATATCTTATCTTTCGGGTTCTTTGTAAAACTCATGGGCCCTTCAAGATCCGCAGCATCGGTGCTGGCAGGGGTTAAGAAATCCATGTCAGCAAATGGTGCTACCTCAGTAACCATTGTCGGCCACTCTCTCGGTGAGCTTTTATCTATACTCGTCCATGATACCATCCTTAATATTTCAACATAGGTGGAGCTATCGCCCTGATCAGCTCTGTATACCTGCCTTTGCATCTCCCTGCAGGAACGACTTTCAAGACGGTTACATATGGAATGCCGAGGGTGCGCGCGGTCTCTGATGGCCAACGCCCCAACCCCGACTTACATATTTCCTCTGATAGGTCGGGAATCAAGCCTTTGCAGATTACGTTGATGCGCACGCCAGTGTTAGCCACATCAATAACCAGTATGTTACTTCAAATTTGTATGGTATTTATGTTCAGCAGCTGATCGATGCATTACTCAGGGATGATATTGTCCCCATCGTTCCTGGTAAGTATCAAGTGACTTGCCCTGGATACTTAGCAGGATATTGTCCTAGGTCGCTTCTTGGGTTTTGCTCATCCAAAGGGCGAGAAACACATCGTTAACTCTGGTGCATGGATTGATTGCCCAGGTTTGTGATATATATATGCTTAAAGGTTCTCATATGCTCACGGATGGAACATACAGGACAAGACAATACTGACGCACAATGCACCATCGGATATGTCCCAAATATCTTCTCTGGAGATACAGGCGATCATGGCGGTAATTGCCTATGTTTGCAGTTTTTAACTATCATTAATCATCTGTTTGAAGGCCCTTATGACGGCGTTAACATGGGATGTTGATGAGAGCAAAGGCATGTATATCAGGATCTCCCACTATGTACAGAATCCAGATGTACACTTGATGATTTCGACCAGAATTTGATGATATGAACCATTTGTCTGGAATTATACAATGCGCACATCGGCCAACTCCGTAAACGTTCTAGTGTCGGATCATCAGCTGTGCTTGTTTCCGTTTTATTATGATGCACATTGTTTGGGCGTACCCTAACACGTCTATTTCCGACGGGGTTCCCAATGATCAATCACGGTAGGAACTTGAAAAGTCTCAACAGATAAACAAATCGTCAAGTGAGCAAAATTATTGATCCCACATGCCGATAGTAGTCAGCTATAGTCAGCTGAAAGGCTTACATCTTCCAGTGACACAACCGGTTATTGAATAACCAAAAATGTCGCCAGTCAGAATCCACACACCGCATGCTTCAGTAAATTCCTTATGGAAAATAAATGATCTATCTCATCGTCAGATACTCTGGATCCATCCCTGACACCGCTTACAATGCCTTCTGCCTGCTTCTTAGCTTCTTTATCATTCTTCATCTCATTCTCCGCATGCATAGTAATACTAGAATGCTATAAAGTGCTCCCTATGAAGAAACCAACGATCCAGGATTTTTAAACGCCCTTCGTGCGCGAGATGGTTAGCTCTGGACTAAAAATCGTTCTCGCTGCTCTCATTAGCTTTGCCTCCGTCTCGGCCGCACCGCCTTTGGTACCCCGGCAGAGCATTTCGACTCTTACGCCGGCACAAGTCGCGGCATATAAACCCTATACTTGGTATGCTAGCACGGCAGCTTGCAACCCGTCGAATACTTTGGCCTGGAATTGTGGAGGTACGCAATGTCATTGTCGAACGTATCGGGGATAGGTATTAAAAGCATCCAAAGCGAACTGCAATGCCAACCCAACGTTCAGGCCCGTTGCGTCGGGAGGCGACGGTGGCTCAACACAATTTTGGTATGTGGGGTATGATCCAACTCTCAGGGTATGCGAGACAACATTCGTTTTGGAGTCGCCATGTTCTAAATAATTTCCTTATAGACAGTCATAGTTGGCTATCAGGTATGTTTAACGTTTCTATACACCTTCAGCTCTCAGATTGATTATCAATAGGGCACAGATGCTTCAAAGATGTAGGAGTTTTCCTTGATCATGAAAAACAAGGTAGCACATTATTGACCTTGTAAACCAGCCTACCTATCATCACCGATGCG
Source organism: Clitocybe nebularis (assembly GCA_900068955.1). NCBI lineage: Eukaryota > Fungi > Basidiomycota > Agaricomycetes > Agaricales > Clitocybaceae > Clitocybe > Clitocybe nebularis. Next base: position 20,808 of record CEMJ01394330.1, on the reverse strand, counting down.
GATTTCTTCTTGGAGCCTCTCGACTCTTCCTTATTCCCCGGAATCAGCGGCTCGGTTGAAGTTCACAATGGCTTTAGGGATGCCCAGGCTAGGTGAATACAGTTACTTGAGGCCTCTAAATTCCTCCTCACCCCATACAAGGTCAGCCGCGTCTGTCCTTGCGGCAGTAAAATCTGCCATGTCTGCGAACGGCGCCACCAAAGTAACAATTGTAGGGCATTCACTCGGTTAGCGCTCATCCTCGATAGAGGTACAAATGTTCCTTTATTGAAGCTTAGTATTGCAGGAGGCGCCATTGCATTGATCAGCTCAGTGTACTTGCCTTTGCACCTTCCCTCAGGGACGGCGTTCAAGACCGTTACGTACGGCATGCCAAGAGTACGTCTTGAGGAGTGTTAGATATCTTTAGCGTCTTCATACTTATCTACTTATCCTTTTAGGTCGGGAATCAGGCATTCGCTGATTACATTGATGCTCATATGGACCTGACCCATATCAACAATCAGTAGGTGTTAGCTCTACCTTGTGACATCATTCTCACCGGCTATTTCAGGGATGACATTGTCCCTATCGTTCCAGGTATGATTAATATATCACCACTTCAGGGTAATTGTTCAATGTTACATGTGTAGGACGCTTCCTTGGTTTCCATCATCCTCGGGGGGAGAAGCATATCGTAAACTCAAACGCGTGGATCGACTGTCCAGGTAAGTCAGAGTAGTAGACTGTCCAAGACACCATTAACACATGGGGCGTCACAGGACAAGATAACACTGATTCTCAATGTACCATTGGATATGTTCCGAACATCTTCTCCGGTGATACTGGCGATCACAGCGGTAAATATCTGTTTGCTAACATCTTTGTACACCTGACTGACATCGATATGTAGGTCCATATGACGGCATTACTATGGGTTGCTAGCCAGTTACAATACAGCGTAAAAATATATGACGCCTACTGCTGAATTGAATTATCGATCATGTATGGGACTGAGTTTATTGATTCATCATAAGTATTTCTCTGAAGATGCCCGACGTCTAATGACCCCCTATAATTAGTCCCAAAGATAAGATATATTTTGGCTGAGATCATAGATAAGATGAAATTAAATTGTGTGCCTGGAAACTCTCCATCTTGACTTGTTAATATTGCAAAGTAACCATGTCCGGTGTAGTTCGTGTATTTGTCGTTTCACCAGATACGCGTTCCGAAAGACGCTTGGAACTGCACATCACCGTCGAAAAACTCAAGGTTGGAAAGGATCTGGCGCAATCGGAGAATAATCTGATCGTCTTCTGCAGGGAAATCTTGAACTAATCACTGGAATTCCAGTTGCAAATCAGGTCGTTTCACTTTTCGAATCTGAGAATGACAAACAGGCCATCGCGACGCTAACCGAGGACGAGAGGCCACTCGGATATTACGGGTTACGAGACTGGCAAATCCTCAAGGTCATTCGTTCAATTCAACGACGGAACTTCGAGTATTGATTCTATTCAGGTCGAAGACACAAATCCATCGACATCGTTCACTGGACAACTAACTGATGTTTCTCAAGTGGATAAGTTCGAATTGACTGAGAAGGAATATGAGGAGCGAAGAGGCGCGTTTTTGATTTTCACTGAGTTTATTCGTTCTAACATAATTTCTCCAGATACCGTTCTTGCGTACAAACAGAAAAATAAGATGGGACGCTTCGCGCCAAAGGACGAAGCCCCCACCGCGGCCCCCGCTCTACAGGTTGATATTTCCGTCGGCTCACGATGTGAGGTAGAATCCGTGGAGGTGGATTTGAGCAAGCGGGGAACTGTGAGATTTGTCGGTGAGACGAAGTTTAGTAAGGGCATATGGGTGGGGATAGAGTATGATGAACCATTGGGGAAGAATGACGGATCGTAAGTGGCGTTTCGGTAATAAAGCAAAATTGATGAATCTTCATCTTTCAAAATGCAGTGTTCAAGGTGAAAAGTACTTTTCATGTCGACCCAAGTATGGTATTTTTGTCCATCCCGACAAAGTGAAGGTTGGAGACTATCCAGTAGAGGAAATCGATTTGGATGAGGAGATGTAACTTGTCAGCGCTCCTCGCTGACAAACTGTATATAGTTTGACACCTGTTGGTAGTGTGGCACCTGGGTCTGGAATGAAAGGACTGGAAAGTAGAAGAATGCTCGGGAACGGAATAATCGCACGTGTGAAAGCGAATTTGGCTGTGTTTGTCATCATCACGTCTGGACGCGCGTCCTCTCTCTTGTCCTTCATAAACCTTAGAGCCATCTATAGCTCTCCTACAAACCTTTCTTTAGACCGAACATCATGGCTGATCCTAGCGGTGCAGCACCCCAACCGGGTCCAAATGACATTTCAACAGCTATTTTACGGCCCAAGAAATCGTAAATTTCAATTCTTCTATGAGCTTACAGCATTCCTTACCAGATGTAATCTATCCCAGACCAAATCGTCTAATTGTCGATGAAGCGACCGCAGATGATAACTCTGGTAGGAGGTATTGGACTCTGTGGGATCGCCCTGTACCAACGATTTCATTTTAGTCGCGACACTTAACCCCGCTACAATGGAATTGCTCCAACTTTTCCGTGGAGACACAATTATTGTTCGGTATGTACTATACAACAATCAAATTTCTTAGTATTACTCACATTCTCTTTCATTTCAGAGGGAAGAAGAGACGCGATACGGTCCTTATTTGTTTGAGCTCAGATGATGTCGAGGAGGGTCGGATCCAGATCAACAAAGTTGCTCGCAACAACCTTCGTGTGAAGCTCGGTGATCTAGTCAATGTGCATCAATGTCTCGACATCAAATACGGTAAACGAGTGCATATCCTGCCTTTCGACGACTCAATCGAAGGTCTGAGTGGCAATATCTTCGATGTCTACCTGAAGCCTTATTTCCTTGAGGGTAAGTTGAAAAGCTATCCTGGCTCAAATAATGATCTTATGATCCCTTTAGCGTACCGACCTGTCCGAAAGGGCGACACTTTCCTCGTTCGCGGAGGCATGCGAACAGTCGAATTCAAAGTGATCGAGACCGACCCATCTGAGTTCTGTATTGTTGCACAGGATACCGTGATCCACACCGGTTTGTTCAGTTTTCATGCTATATAGCAATCTATTCATCGCCAATTATAGAGGGTGATCCCGTTAAAAGAGAAGACGAAGAATCAAATCTAGCCGATGTCGGCTATGACGACATTGGTGGCTGCAGGAAACAAATGGCTCAAATTCGCGAGCTAGTTGAACTGCCTCTCCGCCATCCACAGCTATTCAAGTCGATTGGTATCAAACCCCCGCGTGGTATCCTTATGTTTGGCCCTCCTGGTACTGGTAAAACACTCATGGCCCGTGCGGTTGCAAACGAAACTGGTGCTTTCTTCTTCCTGATCAACGGTCCCGAAATCATGAGCAAGATGGCCGGAGAGAGTGAAAGCAATCTTAGAAAAGCATTCGAGGAGGCCGAAAAGAATTCACCTGCAATCATCTTCATCGACGAAATAGATTCAATTGCACCCAAGCGTGAAAAAGTGGGTGGTCTTGCGTTTGTTTTCTTCTCGCGTTGACGCTTTGAGTTCAGACTAACGGGGAAGTCGAACGACGTGTCGTCTCGCAACTACTCACACTCATGGACGGATTGAAGGCACGCTCCAACGTCGTCGTCATGGCTGCAACCAACAGACCCAATTCCATCGATCCTGCCCTCCGACGATTTGGTCGCTTCGATCGAGAAGTTGACATTGGTATCCCCGACCCTACCGGCCGTCTGGAGATTCTTCGCATTCATACGAAGAACATGAAGCTTACCGATGATGTTGACCTTGAACAAGTAAGATATATAACGCTACGTTAGCTATTCCCAGCTGATCGCGATATGTCCAGATTGCTGCCGATACTCACGGTTATGTCGGTTCTGATGTGGCGGCGCTCTGCTCCGAGGCGGCCATGCAACAGATTCGTGAAAAGATGGATCTCATTGATTTAGACGAGGATACCATCGATGCAGAGGTTCTCGACTCGCTCGGCGTAACAATGGACAACTTCCGATTTGCCCTGGGCACTTCCAACCCTTCCGCCCTCCGCGAGACCGTTGTCGAGGTACCTACCGTCACTTGGGACGACATTGGTGGTTTGGAGAAGGTCAAGCAGGAGCTCCAAGAGACAGTACAATACCCTGTCGACCACCCCGAGAAGTTCCTCAAATACGGCATGTCTCCGTCCAAGGGTGTCTTGTTCTATGGACCTCCTGGTACCGGTAAAACATTGTTGGCCAAAGCCATCGCTAATGAGTGCAATGCCAACTTTATCAGTATCAAGGTAAACTAAGTGGTCACTCTAAAGGAAACATGGTTCTAACTCGTATCCAGGGACCTGAACTCCTTACTATGTGGTTCGGAGAATCGGAGGCCAACGTTCGTGATGTGTTCGACAAGGCTCGCGCAGCTGCTCCTTGTGTCATGTTCTTTGATGAGCTGGATTCCATTGCGAAAGCTCGTGGAGGAGGTGGCGCTTCTGGAGACGGTGGGGGTGCTGGTGACCGTGTCCTGAATCAAATCCTAACGGAGATGGACGGCATGAACACAAAGAAGAACGTCTTCATCATCGGTGCCACCAACAGACCAGATCAAATCGACTCTGCTCTCCTCCGACCTGGTCGTCTTGATCAATTAATCTACATCCCCCTTCCCGATGAGCCATCTCGTCTCTCTATTCTTAAAGCTTGCCTTAAGAAGTCGCCTGTTGCCCCCGAAGTCAACCTCAATTTCTTGGCAAAGAACACCCATGGATTCTCTGGAGCCGATCTCACTGAGATTTGTCAGCGAGCAGCCAAACTAGCAATCAGGGAGTCTATCGACGCTGACATTCGTCAAGCGAGAGAAAAGAGAGAACGCGAGGAAGCCGCCGGCGAGAGCGGGGATGATACGAAGATGGAGGAGGACGTTGAGGTTGATGACCCTGTCCCACAAATCACAAGGTTCGTTTCTTTGTTTCAAGCCAGGGTCAGCCACTGATTATAAACCACAGAGAACACTTCGAGGAAGCCATGAAGTATGCTCGTCGTTCTGTGTCTGACCAAGATATCAGGCGTTACGAGATGTTCTCACAGGTAAGTTTCAACAATCCTACTCTCGTGACATATCATGTTAAAAATAGTTACCCAGAACCTGCAACAATCCCGCGGGTTTGGGAACAACTTCAAGTTCCCAGAAGGGGACCCTGGAGCAGCCCCAACTAGCACAACATCTGGGAATGCCGGTTTCTCGGAAGACACAGCAGACGACGACCTATATGCCTAAGGATAAAATGCTGTTCTTCTTTGTTTTTTTGTCTTGTTCTTTTGCCATTGTGAAATGTAGTACCCCCATGAATGATACGAATAGAGGATGATAACAAATAATATGCTTTCAATGAATGAACGAATGAATGAATTGAAACTGAATGGGGCTATGATCATGTGTCTCACGGTTATCTTACTCCTGTCCCGCTCATATTGATCTTTAATCCCGTGCATTCAATTGAGTTTTTCCTGGTAGCAGAAGGTTTCTCGCGCCGCTGCACACTGCGCAGCTATGTCCCATCCCCAAGTATCCCCAAAGTTGACTTCGGCCTCGAGGAACCTCTCAGCTTCCTCACTGAAAGACCGTCTCTCGAAACTCACAACCACCCCAATCAATCCCGTTGCTGCGCTCCATGCAAACGTCAAGTTCGTGTTTTGGATTACTTCTCCCTATCTTTTCAAAGAATAAAATCTGAACACCACCCTTTCTAGCTTCGTTCCCGCAAAGATACCTCGCAGGCGGAGGTTGCAGATGATGGCTGTGGCTGCTTGGTCCATTATGATTGTGTCAATGACCGCTCTGTTTATTTTCCTGTGGTGCGTGCCGCATTTCTTCTGTACTCAATCTATGTCAACTCCCTGCGACGTATAGCTCTTTCCCGCCAATTTGGCCCCCACTAGCCGTATACATGATATGGATACACTGCTTCGATACAAGCCCAGACAACGGTGGAAGGATGAGCATGTGGTTTCGGGCTGGGCGGTACTGGAAGTATTTTGCGGAATATTATCCTGCATCGTGAGTAGCTTAGCCGGGGCTCGCTTATTTACTTTCTGACGACTTCACTATAGGTTTTTAAAAGTAAGAAAACAAGGTCCCTACTTTTATGAACCTTTTTTGATCTTCTGGTGTCAGGAAGCAGACCTCCCAGGTGATAGGACATATGTATTTGGTTACCACCCTCACGGTACGATACATTTCTGAAGTTCATTGCACTTTAACGAAGCTCTAAACCAGGCATCATTGGGATGTGGGTTACCTCCGCTCTGCGCCGCATTGCTTATATTGATAATCTTCCAGGGGCGCTCTCGCAACGTTTGCCACGAATGGTGAATCTGTCGTCGATTCCCCAGTTTGCTACTATATGCTGACTCTCTGTTAGCCACGGGATTCGATACTACGTTCCCGCACATCAAGTCACATCTCTTGACTCTTAACAGCAACTTCGGCATACCGTTCTATCGCGAAATTCTATTATTTCTTGGTGTCTGTAGCGTGAGCAAACAGTCATGCATCAATATCTTAAAGGGCGGGCCCGGGAACGCAATAACTATCGTGGTTGGTGGTGCAGCCGAGAGTTTAAGTGCACGTCCTGGAACTGCGGACTTAACCTTGCGAAAGCGGTCAGTAGATGTTATCAGCGCTCAGGGATTCATTTTCACGTGCTTGCGAACTCCAGGCTCGGGTTTATCAAATTAGCTATCCAGCACGGGTTTGTTACCTTTTGATATTACAAACGTCTTGTTCTTGCAACTGACTTTCATCTTCTAGAGCAGATCTCGTTCCCGTTTTTTCATTTGGCGAGAATGACGTCAGTCGTATTTTAAGCTTTTTGCCTTTTGATGGAATACGACATGCTCATTTTAACATTCTAACATACCTCGATCATAGATTTACCAACAAATGCCTAACGAAAAAGGAACAACGGTGTACGCGTTACAAAGAAAATTCCAGGCTTTGTTCGGGTTCACCCTGCCTCTTTTCCATGGAAGAGGTTTATTGAATTGTATGTTAAGTCTCGAATATATAAGAATATTGAACTAACCACCTTCCCTAGACAATCTGGGTTTGATGCCATATAGGCGGCGGATCGTCGCAGTCAGTGAGTACATGTCCAACGTGACCCACTATTTTTAGCCTCTGATTCTCATTGTCTAGTCGGAAAACCTATACGTGTCGAAAAATGTGAGAAACCAGGTATAGATGAGGTTGTGAAAGTGCAGCAGTTGTACATAGCAGAACTTACACGGTATGTTGCTCCCAACTCCAAATTTCGGCTGAGCTCAACATCCTCTCCCCAGCATCTGGGATACTTATAAAGACGAGTTCGCGAAGGCTCGCTTAAGGGAGCTCAATATCATAGACTGAGAGTAGAACTTGTATTCCGTTCACCATCCCGTTATCTACTTATTTTCGAACAATGATTGCTGACCATTCATTTGTACATAATTCTATTGGAAGAGAAATTATACAAGAAAGGATGGATACACTTTTATGAGCCCTCCAGGGGATACAGGTTCTGTACAAACTGGGCACCTCCCCTTCCTCGTAACGGCATTATTGATACACCTATACATTTTTAGTGGTGTAAGAAGAATAGGATACAATCACTCACTTTTCACAGAAGAGATGACCACAAGTAGTCACCGTACTAACTTTGGGAAAACGGCGACACAATGGACACACTAGAACAGCCGTTTCCGATACCGAAACGAAACTGATCCGGACGTTCTCCTTGTACCTCCCTAGCCGTTTTGCTGGCCATCCGACATACACCGAATCAGCTTCGGCAACCTCCCCAGAGGTAAGTAATGTATGTTCGGACAGCATACTATTGTCTTCCATAGATGCACCAGAAAGTAGCCTTGATCCTGTCCGTAGGGCACATCTAAAGAACTATGAGGATTTCGAACTTTGAAAATCGAAAAATATGCCTACCCGTTCCCAATCTTCAATTGATTTAGGACAAAATTTCCTCTCGAATTAATGTGGGCCACAACTGAACAATCGTCGAGGTTGACGGAGTCCCCTAACTAATAAAGCGTCAGGAGTATATGGAAATGAATATAGAGTAGAACTTACCTCCACTAGATCAGGTTCCGTCATTAAACCGACCCTTCCGCCCGCATATATAGAGCAATTTTTGCCTATTTTCGCACCCAGAGCGCGCAAATACCACACCATATATGCAGAACCTGTCAACGGCGCCAGAATCCCCCCATTTCCATACCCTTTGTACATAACGCGTGACAGAACGAGATGCAACTGCCAGCGCTGACAGTAGCTGCTCTTATCCCAATCATAGTTCCCGCTTCGCCTTCGGCCCAAGAGAATCCATTTTGTAGACACAACCCAAATAAGGGAGACGATTGCTTGGAGGTTGAGAACGACGATGAAAAATATGGCGATCAACCCATATAGGACACCAAATCGATACCAGCGGGACCGGAACAGGTCCAGTTGTCGGGCATGAATATGGAGGTGGCGTAACATTTGGGCGGCAGTAACGGCACTGATTGACCAGTATGCTGTTGAAGTGGCCACGATTGTGATATTGATGGCTAAAATCAAGAGATACGGGAAAACGAAATAATTCGCCTCATGCATGTAGTAAGCTCTGCCAAAGGGCGTTACAGTGGACGGTTTGGTTCGGGACCCCTTGGATCCCCGGTTCAGGCATATAGCTTCTCCGTCCTCTGTATGTGTGTATCAGCTACAGTGTATCGGGCGCAGGAGGTGCTGTGTACCATTGCCCATCCAGGTTGATCCATCCTCATATGTAGCACCCCTTTTGCTTAAAGCACCAGATCCCATTACAGTCTGTCTCCCGATATGGGTCCCTGGTAGGAGAACTACACGGTCAGCGATCATTGCTATAACCAAGGAATAAGCCAAGCTGTTTCTCGAATATCCCCGAAGCTTACCCCCATCAGATATCTTGATTCTCTCCGTTCCAGTTGCATCCGTCGTGAAGAACTCAGACCGAGAACCAAAAACGACATCGTCACCTATTTCTAATAACTCCGGGTCAAGGCAATAAATGCCTGAACCAGGCCAATAAACACGGCGTCCGATTTTTGCCCCCATTGCACGAAAAACTACCTAGTAATTGGAGTCAACCAAGCTTCGGTGTAAGCTTCAAACCTCAAACATACCGAGACCATCTCGTAATGATGACCCAAAATTGAAAAGGCTTTTTTTTGCGCTTGTTGAGATAAGAGGATGGAATTGATGTATCGGCGTAAGAGGACGATTTGTGTAACCTCGGCCCCCGAGCACGGCGCATTGAGTCCTAGAGTCCGTTTGACAATGATACCCAAAAGGAGTCGAAGCAAAGGGGTCATAACCGCTCGGACCACGCGCGACAGGGCATGAAAAACGATACGATTTGGGGAAGCAAACCAATATATAACAGCCTCCAGAGCGTTGAGATCATCTTTGATAACGACAGTTTCGTCGAGCATCAGCCAAATCGTGCCCAACCAAGGAATGTCTGGCGCGCGAAAGTGAGGTCAACAGAGCTGGTGGATAGGTAAATGAGACAAACAAGAAAGGATAAAGACCGCAATAATGATAGGCCATGCAATAAAAAGTTGAAGTGACCAGTGAGGGTTTAAGATCGACGTTCGATTGTAGGCACCATAGGACGGAGGAGAAGGCTTGTCTTTCGACGATGCGTGAGGGCCATAGACCTGTCCGTCAGGAATGACAGCGCCAGGAGATACCGTCGTATAAGTATTGATTACGGCTCCACGACCGATCTCGATGTTGTCCAGACGAAAGTACCCGTTTCTCTCCACGCAGAACCCGCGGATAGAAGAGGCGTCGATTCTGCACCCATCTTGAAATACTAGCAGATCGTATTCACCTAATTTCGCGTTTTTATCGATATAAACTTTATTTCCAATGCGAGCCCCAAGCAGTCGATAGTATAATATCTCAAGGGACGGATGCATCGAAAAAATACCCCTTCCGGCAGATCTAGATGATTATTGTAAGTATTGAATCGATTAGTAATATGCTTGAAAGGGAACCTGAGACTCTGGTTTACAATCCACCATCGTAAGTAGTATACAGACCACCTTTGCAAGACATGTCAGTACACATCTGGTTACCTGGTGCGAGAAGACTTACATGCGGTGGGTACCTGCCCGATATTTGCCGATGACCACCCATTTGAACGCAATTGCGGCAAGAGGGCAGATAATGCGGCTGGACATCCTGGCCGCAAATATCGCCACAAGCAAAACCCCTATGTGTTCTGGAGAGCCACCATCGATGAACCGGACTATATATGACAACGCGAATAAGAGTATCGACCCTAAGGAATGGTGATGAGAAGGAAATTTCTGATCACAAAGAAAGACTTACAGGTAAGGGCCGCTTTCAGTGGGTAAAAGAGAATGATTGGAAGGGCTTGCACGATTAAATTGAGAGGATTTGTTTGGTCTCGAGGGGATACTGGTTCGGAATTATCTATATTGTGATTGTAGTAATAATCTAAAGTTTCACTAAACGAATCTGACGATTCTTCGTATTTCTCATCGGAATAGACTTCTTCTGGTGTTGTCTTTTTCTTGTTCATTCCTTCGATAGACGAAGCTATCCCCCGGACCGTACTGTTGGAGTACATAGAAGTAACGGCTAGGCTCACACCAGACTTTCGGCGAACATGATGGGATAATTTACCCAGAAGTAAAGAATTTCCGCCCAACAAAAAGAAGTCCGAGTCTGGAGTGATTTTTCCTGGTTCGACCAGTAATAATTCCGCGATAACATCGCGTACAAGCAGTTCATTTTGTGACATGACCGAATTGTGTTCCAAGATCATGGCTTCGTCGAGAAGATCAAAGTCTACTTCGCCTCCAGGGCGTCTTGGCAGAGGGTGTGTGAGGATGTGTAAGGGGTCTGGAATACTGTATCCAGGGAGTATATGAGACAGGCTTTCTTGAATCCCTCTAGAGGTGACCGCGGACGACGCATCGATGTACACAAAGGCCGTAAGAGATCCATTAGGCTCGGTACGAAGCGCAATATCATTGACCCCGGGAACACTGGAAAGGATGGACTTAACATTGTGCGGAAAGATGGACACTCCCGAGCAAGCAATGGGATCTGCCAATGAGGCCGTGACATGAGGCGCAGCTGCTTCAAAGTGTCGTTCTAAGGCGGGAACTGAATCTGTGAGACGACCTAGGCCTAAACGAGATGATAGATTGACACGGAGAGGTTTTCCAACGCTGAGAAGAACTATTAATGAGGTATCTAGCAATGTAATAGAAGGAGAACGTACCTATTTTTTGGAAGATCGTCCATGTAAACAACAGCGAATGGCCATTTTGATGGGTGTAGGTGATCCCTAATGAAAGCGTTTTAGTGTTTCGTTTAATCGGTGAGTCAGGTCGTCTGATTTGCACCTCAAGAAGTTGTGGAGTTGGGCGAGGCTGATACGTGGACGAGTTGGAATTGGAACAAGGACAACACCGACGGTTTCTTGTAAAACGTCATGTTCAATTGAAAATGCCAAGGTATTCTTCGGCAGGGACATGAGCTCAATAGAACCCCAGCGGCCGAAGACCACGAACCTTGACGTAATCCTTGGCGGCGGTCATGATAGCCTCTTCCACTTCTAATGGAGAAATAACTTCACCTCCTTTGTTGATAATTTCCTTAGAGCGGCCAGTGATGTACAGATATCTAAGGGTCAGATATAAGTGTCGAATTGATTGGGTGTAGAAATCGTCAACTTACCCATCATTGTCTAGGTAGCCCACATCTCCAGAGTCGAACCATCCCTCTACCGAGAATGCCGACGTGTCAAGTGGAACATTGGCATCTGGAGAGACTTCGTAGCCCTCGAAAGTTGGAATTCCGCGCACACAGATAGCGCCGATATTCCCGTGGGGTAAGTCTTTCTCTAGGTCTTGAGGGTTGCGAACTGATAGATAGGGCCCACAAGCTATTCCAGAACATCCAGGGCGATCAAGTTGGTAATTTGTCGGCGGGGAGGCGATGGGCATGCACCTTTATGTAAGCAATCTTAGAATAGGCAAACCGGCATTGTATAAAGTACTCACTCGGTCATACCATATGAGGGAAGAATTACACCCCCACTAAAAGTATTCTTTAACTCCATTGCAAGTGAAGGGAGAAGCCCTCCTGCCGCATTGCAGATCAGACGAACATGGATATCTCTCTCCAGCGTAGTAGCACTCGGCCGCGAAGCAAGGATGGCGTGGTGGATTGTGGGAGCTGCATAATACCTTCCCTAGGGTTATACAATAGTCAGAAACGTGCGTCAATGAACAACTCACCATGTGGCTTTGAGGGATACTGCAAGGTGCCAGAAAGCAATCGGATCGAACCCCGAGCACATGATTGCACTTCCTCCGGAAAGTGCTGGAGCCAGGAGATTCCGGACAATCCCACCAACGTGGAAAAGAGGCATCATGTTTACTAAAACATATTCGTGAGAATGTTGGTATGTTATCCGAGTAGTTGGTTTTACGATTGATATCAGTATGGTGGAGTCCCCATGAGTGGACTACGGACCAAGTCCCCACTATTATTGAGCGCAAAGCATACCGTACAACCTTCTTTTTTCCACTCGTACCAGAGGTGTGCAGGACCAATGATTGATCACCTAGCCCATGAAGCCTGGAAGGCGATCCAGGAACGGCAGTCAAGTTACCCATTAACTTCATGTCGAACAAGCCGGCAGGGCCTGAGGTCCGTGCCTCGATATAGATAATTTCGCAATTAAGTTCCCTACGAAGGGCTTGCAATTCGAGTCGATCCTCGGCGTCCCGTGTTGTTACCACAGCTCTGGCTTTGAGTCGCTTTGTATCATCCTTCAACTCCGACGCAGTGCAACTGGCATTGACGGGCGCACATGTATGGTAGCTTGCTACGGCTAGCAGAGCAAGCGCGTTCTCTGGACCGGTGGGCAGAACGAGCATGACACGGTCATTTGGACCGAGCGGACGAGATGAATGTGGGAGGTAAAATTTGGCAATATATGCCCGCAGCTCGTCATGGCACAAAGGAGGTCGTGAAATGTCTTGTGAGTATATAGCGGGCTCAGATGTCGAGCATAGGCAATCCAATAGATTGTTGATCTTTCCAGAGTCGACAATGAGTTCGGATATGTATTCTCCAAGGGATATCGCAGGTGGTATGGCGTATGCACTGCGTAAAAAGGAAAGGGGGATCGACATCGTTTATACCTTAAGGTATCATGGGGTTTGAGGGGGGTGTCATCATTAAAAGCCATATTTATGTACTGTCACTGTCGGGCTCGACCTGGGGATATCGGGGGTACGCGATTTAAGATAGGAAATAGAAGCACAATTAGCAAACCTGAAGGTCAAAATGTTCGGAGACGTGTAGCTGTTGGAGTCGATTACAGTAATCGACATTAGCTTCTAGATGAAACCCGTAGAATCCAAATGGCATTGTTTCAATACGAGGAAGATCCAATCTAGGCAGAAACTCAGGTTATGTCTCTTCCCACACGTCCTCACTTCGATGACACCTCGAAGGGTCCACGGTGGTTCAGAATGGCTTGTTCGTTACTGGCGGAACACACACCAAGCATGTTCCTTCTAACGCTTTGGAATCAACCTCGAGGTGTTTCATTTGCCGGCCTATAGTGATTATTTCGTTAGGGAAGCGAAAAAGATCACCCTAAACGAGCCTGGGCGCTGGGTGCTTTAGTGTCTGCGCCAAAGAAGGCTTCGAGATTGTATCTTTAGTACAGCATAATCGAATGGAATCGACTATTATGAACGTACCGGGCGGTCGGATAGCCGCCGGAACGGAGCGCCGCCTCCAGAGAGCGGACATAAGAGGCAGAATTTATTTTCTTTCCGCATACCTCAGTTCGCTAGAAAGAAGTAAGCTGGAGGAAGTATGGTTTATGCCACAGTTTGCAGTTGATGTTTTATGTAAGACCTCACGTTGAAGTCACACAAACCTATATTTATACATTCATATGCTCGCAGATGGTACTTGACGTGACATACAGGTTTGATTGAAATTTCCGGGGCGGCGAAGTCGAGTCAAGCGGCGAGCTATGCTCCGAATCGAGGATGGCTTGGGATAGCTTAGGATTACCTTACTATTTCCTTCTCAATTTTAGGGACCTCGGTCAGCCTCGGTCACCTGTCACAATACTTGCTTTATTTGTATCTAGACCCCAAGCCAAACAAGCTTTCGCTGCAATCAATCGATCACCTCAGGCTCATTTCGAGTCTGGCCTCACATTCGAGTTTCTTGGAAATCGACGGTCTACATGACCCGCCACTTAAGGTAAAGAAGAGGAATACCGAGAGTTATGAGTGAAAACTATTGTGCCATCGGGATCCCGATCCAAGAACAAAGAGACGGGTAAAGATGTGGAGAAAGGCAAGACAACGGTACGGTGCACAAAACATGAACGAAGTTCGAACTTAAATAGTCGCATAAAGCTATTGACAACAGGAGGTATGGAAGCCTTATAATTGCATGGTTTATACCAAAAGCATCGAATGAATCACGAGCAATATAGTTGATACTCCAAAGAAAAACTATTGAATGGTTTGCGCGATGAAGCTACACCGATCTGCAGGGGGCACAATAGTATGGGCTGGAGTGATTTTTGACCCTGCATATTCAAAAGCTGTTAATAGTTAGCTCCCGTGGTTTAGCCATGCAGGGCTCGGATATCATCGTTGGCTAGCGCAATAGAATATTGAGTAAATAGAAACTGGATTGATAATGTCAGCGATACCGTAATGGTCCAGCTTGGCGATCCCTTCATGAAATTAACAAATAGCATCAGAAATGACAAGCAACCGCCATGGCATTCCTTCTTGGGCGCTTGCGTACTTGGGCTTCTGAGATTCCGCTCCGACGGCTTCACCTTAGAAACTAAGGGGCACCCTTGGATGAAAATTTTTGATAATTCCAACGAGCACGAGGCGTACCCACCAGGAATACAATGGCTGCCTTCTTTACATGTCCCTAAAGGGTGGGATAAGCGGAAAAGCCTTCGCTCACACACTGATGGCAGAATGCTGTTTAATTGGAAATATCTAGACAGGTGCAATGGAATAGTATCATAATGACACTGGATTTTTGATATCAATAGTCCCGTAAGCAGGCGTGCGATTATAGTCCTTATCTATTCGTGTCTCCGTGGGTATTGCCAGTGGTGATACCCAGCAAGCGACCTTTGCGGCACCCCGATGTATAGTTCCAAACCCCAAAGATAAAAAAAAACCTTGGAGACATTTGTTATCAACATTCCTCAAAAAGCTCGGCCATGGAAGTTGGGGCCGTCCCAGAAAGAAAAAAGCTGGGTGATCCTCTGGCTAATGACTTCTTCGCATGTATTTCCGGCCCGGGCTCCAGCCTGCTGACTTCGAGATCTAACTAGACTAGGTATTGACCAGCGGTTGCTAGACACCTGATATGTTTAGAGTTAGAAAGCTGCCCAAGACAGAAACGCCCCAGATCGAGGTAGGTAGCACTCTCTTATAAGTAGAATACTAGTCGTCTTGTGAGCGCTTATGGACCAAATGTCAGAGACTGCCATGCGGCATGGATAAGTTTTGAGAACGAGCCAGGTAGATTATCTCCGGGAATCCTGGGTCTTGAATAGACAATTAAACGAGCTACTGACGCTGGTGTAGATACCCTCATATAAGCGATGCGTACAACCCTTTAGGTTCAAATTACGAGGCGGTATGCTTAACGGCGACTCGGAGCGCGAGGCCAAGTCCGTGGCGAAGGCCAGCAATGGTCCTGAACCAGCCTCTTGGGCGACCCGACGGCGGAAGAGATAACCCATTGCGGGGTGGAGTCATGTACCTTGCAGTGGCATTGAAATGAAGCACTCTGGTAGATCTGCCCAACTCTTATGGGGAACACGGGTGTTGGTGATTGTCAGGATCAAGCCACCCCGCCACCTGTTCCTGTCTGTCAATGTCAGGTCCGGCCACTCTCGGCCCGATGGATGATCGATGGATATTCTGAGTGATCATCAGTTTATCATCAGCTGGACTTGCCTGTATGTTGCATTTCTTTCACGTACCTTTCAAAGTAACAGGCGCCCAGCTGTCCTTAATGGCCCAACTTCCAAGGTGAATTGATACCAAACATGGTCATGGATTTTATCCCCGGATCCAGCGGAAAAGATCGTGGGGTTGAGTTCACGAGGCACCGGCGTATCGTAAACGTCGTCAATGGAAACAGAAGACCCTGGAATTCGGCCCAAAGTCTTTCTTTCTCCCTGTGAGGTCCAGAAAAACAGTAGAGTCGACCCGGGATCTCTAGACACTCCCTGGAGTTTCTGAGAGGCCCCGTGGTTCAATTGGATGTTATATCTAACTTGCTTTCACACAAGCATCTGCATCTGGGCTTGCCAATGGCTTTTCGCCTTCCTTTTGCTCGGCTCCCTTATCGCCCAAGTGCAGGCCCAGTCGCGCAACATCACAATACCAACTACCTCACCCCAAATAGTGTACACACCATTCCTGTGTAACACGTCCACTGAGATCGTGGATCCGCTATGTAATGGCGCTTGGTGAGGTGCCTCTCTGCTTCTGACGCCAATAGTCTCTGATTCTGCTTCCTGGCAGGAAACTTATCTACCTTGACGGGACAATGATCGTTACGACCGATGGGCCGGACCCTGCTGCGGCAAACATCATACCCCAGATATTCCTCCGAGTTCGAGGTGAGTCTCTAATTTACCTATAATCCGCCTTGTCCCCGAAAACCAACCCTTGCAAGCTTCGGCGATGTACATCATCACTTCTCGCCTCTCAAACGCCACGACGAGCGTCACAGTATCTGCGGGCAGCATTTCTGCCAACGACATCTTCAATTCGTCAGTAGGCGTAATTGATATCGTGAATCTTCGCCAATCCGTTACTACTACCATTGCGATTACTTACGTCCCCGACGACTTGTATCCCACCCGCTTAGATATTAGTTCCCTGATGCTGACTGTCCCCGACGATGCGTACGTCCCTTCTCGCGTCTAAATTAGGCCAAAATTTTGCCAACTGATCATCCCATCAGTGCATCATCCGTAATTTTTCCCACTATGACACTCCCACCCTCTAGCTCCCCTCCGATATTCACCCCTTCACCCACCGTTACGTCTTCGTCTTCGTCCTCGCCCGCTTCCGCACCAAAATCCTCCAATCATACCCTCGTCGCGGAAGGGGTGGGTATTGTACTCGGGCTTGGGCTGGGCCTTACAGCTATCGCGGTGGTGGGTTACATTGTTTGGAGGCGGAGGCGGCGACGGCGCGGGGATAGTGAGAGCGAAGCGTCGGCCCCCCCAGAACCGCCACCACCTCCAGAGCCCTCGCCGTCACGGTGGTTCATGGGCCTCAAAAAGAGTGATACAAGTGAAACGAAGACATGGTTCTGAGGGTTTTGTTTTTATGGAGGGGGCTCCTGGATTGTATTATCTTATATATCAATCATGCGCTATACTCACTACTATTCCATTGCATTATGCGTTATACTTTTACTTGTACTTGTAATTTTGGACTTTCTCCACATTCCTTGCATTCTTCCATCATCTATGTTATATCGAGCTGGATCAATAATATTTGAGTCCCGGGCCCGTATACACGGAAGAATTAGTGTTAATTATAATGTCGAGGTGTCTACCTGGAGTTACCTTTCTGACGATGTTTGATGTTT
Organism: Clitocybe nebularis; assembly: GCA_900068955.1. Lineage (NCBI taxonomy): Eukaryota > Fungi > Basidiomycota > Agaricomycetes > Agaricales > Clitocybaceae > Clitocybe > Clitocybe nebularis. The sequence continues at coordinate 3,029 of CEMJ01394330.1, read as the reverse complement.
CGGGGTATTAATATGCCGGCGATCAAGAGAACCCCAGTCTGCCGCGGTCGACCGTGATGTCATATTTAAATGTTGATTCCAGGGCTTGCGGTGCCTTGGGGGAATATTGAAGTGAGCTGGTATCGCACAAGATCTTCCTAATTATATGCCTATCTAAAAGAGGTTGTTAAGATTGTAGAGGTGAGTTTCCATCTAACCGGGGACCTCAGGCACACTGATATACTCTACTCACAGTCGGAGAATGGGCCTGGGGGAGGCGGGGTCTCTTTGGTTGTTATAAGAGAACACATGCAATAACAGTTGGTTGGTTCCGTTGGTTCTGGTCTGTGGTGGACAAAAAGGCTGCCACTTATCTTAGCTCCCAGTTTTGCAACCTCGGTACTGGCATCAAAGGTAAGAATAGGGGCAACAAGGGGGCTTGATAGTGTTCCCAATGCGTCCGTATTAAATTCGACCCACTTAGGGGGTCTCCACAGGAGTGAGAACGCCTCCTACCACTAATCGGATCGTGAAACAATGAAAGGGTGTCTTGAGGTCGATTCAACGTAATTGCCCGAATTTTCGGTAATTGAAGGCGAAACTGTGCATCTATCAGTGATCATTGATTGTCTCCACCGGCGGGGAACCCATGCACTGGTCGACATTGTCCACAATTACCCCAAATCAAACCTATTACCCTGCAAGTCGGTTTCCAAAAAAAAATTCGACTCACTATCATCGGTCAGGGTAAAACTATTCGGAATTTCCCTAGCATTTCTCAAAACTCTATATAGTCAAAGAAACATTGACCTGGTATAAGATAGAAAACTTGAACACCACCTTCATGACAGATCCCATGCAAGGAGCATGAACGTCCAATCGCGGTGTCCAACTGTGCGACCCAATCAGACGGTCGGCCCATCATTGTGATCCAATCGTAATCGCTCTGCTGACCGAACCTAATTTACGAATATATCGGATATTTCTGGGGACCCCCTGTGTTTCTAGCGGAAAGGGGGGTTTATGAATGGTTTTGTCCCACCGATTAAGCCCCACCGCGTGTCGCGCTCACCAAGTTAATCTTAGGCAAAGTGGCCAATCAGGGATAGTAAATGATTCCGAGTTCGATCATGAACGGGTCCCAGACGGGTCCCGAAGAGCCCCATATCGAGGCTATAAAGTAATCATTTAATGGGGATGCCAAGGTCTGGTTATCTGGGTTTGTGGATAATGATTTAGTATTGCATATAGATGCTCAGATTGGGCGCTCACGGAACATAATTATGCAGTTGGACATCCCATGGGGAGAAGATGATGTGTACCAAAAAAAAGGGGGCGGAAATGGGAGACTTGACGACAGAATCCAATGAGGCATGTGCCCAAGGCATGATTATAAGGTCTATACCTATATAGGGTGTTGAGGTTCTTGAATGTTGTCTTGTTAAACCGGTGATGTGGAGCCCGAAGACTCTGAAGCCCAAGCAAACTCTAATTGCTTTCACTCGCCCAGGCCGGTAGCATAAGATTCAACGTGCATATGTCCTAGGGGTATGTAAAGAGATAGTTATTTTGTAATGAAACACACACCACACACACGCTTACATAGATATGGTAAACATGAGCCAAAATGACAAGGTATAAGGGGAAAGATGGTTGACATGTTGGCGGGAACGCAGCGTATGCGCAAAAGTGGCGGGCGGGGTTATAAGGGGGGTAAAATATATCTGGTATCGTATGTACTTGCAGCGCTCGCGGGAGGCCGGGAGGCAAAGTGTATGGCATATACACGGGGACAAACAAACGATGCAGTCGGAATGTGAAAGGTAGCACACAAGAGTGTCAGAAGAAATAGAGTGAAGAAAGAAATAAAGAAACGTAATAAATAAAGACCATCCAAGTTCATAGGCAATTTATATCCCGCCATACGCATCATCATCATTGTCAGGATGGGGTGCACGGGAGCTCGAACCCGCGCCTCTTCCCGCAGCAACCGCAGGTGCGCCAGCCACCAATGCGGGCGCCGTGTTATCACTGTAGGCGTGGTATTCCTGCGCCTGATATGGGTGGTATGCTTGTTGGGTAACCGCATATGCGCCCTCCGTCGAGTACGCATATGAGCCATAGGCTTCTGGGTTGTAAACATTCTGTGGCTGGGGTTCCGAGCTGTACGCGCCTCCATGGGCAATCTCACTTCCGTCATCGTCCCGCGCGTCGTGTGTCTGTTGTCCGTACGTATATTGTGGGCGTTCCTGGAGCCCAGCGCCTACAGCATATGCACCGTGTCCTGCCATCCCTGCACCACTGACAGATGGTGAGACATTGTGTCCACCCCGCTCGGTCATTGTGGGTGGGTGTGGGTCAAAAGTGCTAGCACGGTAGGGAGGGCTTCCGCTGGGCGAGTCGTGGAATTCTGAATCGAGGGGTGGCGTCCGGACAAACTCACTAGGATTGAAGTCGGCGTCACCTTCATAGCGGCGGCGGCGGCGGAAACGACGCTAGAAGGAAGGAATTATGGGTGAGCCTCGAAGGGCTTAAAAGTGGGATATATCGGACTTACAAGGAAGAAGGCAACAATGAGTGCAATGATTGCAATTCCGGCAATAGCCCCCGCCACGCTGCCGACGATGGCACCAGTACCGATACCACTAGATGCTGCTGGACCGGTTGGTCCTGCGCTGACAGTTGTACCACTATCAACAGTAGATGATGGTCGCGTAACAAAGCGTGTGTTGCCGGTTGTGCTTAGACCATTAATAATCGTAACACCCTGTTCTAGTGTTGGCCATGTAGAAAGCGAAATAGAAAAACTTCGTGCTTACTGTGTTAAGTGGGGCCTTCGTACTAGTCGTGGTGGCGGAGGTACTTCCAAGACTGGGGCTCAGCGTTGAGACTCCAGAACTAGAGGCAGAATCGGAGGTCGAGGATTTTGAAATTGTATCGGTCGAGGCGGAAGAGGCGGGGGTAGAAGACGGGGAAGAAGCGGAAGGAGCGGGAGGTGTAGAAGTAGGAGGGGGAGAAGAAGCGGGAGGAGGAGAAGTGGAAGGGGAGGG
>CEMJ01394328.1:3197-21947 GCA_900068955.1 Clitocybe nebularis | reverse complement strand
CTATACAGTTCCAATTCGCAAATGCAGAGGCGACGCGGAAGATCCTGAAGAAGCATACAAAGAGAACCTCACTACCGTCCCTCCTCAATGACCAGATAGAGCCGCACGCCTTGCTTCCCCGATCCCAAGCAACCTCGCTGCCCAGAATTCTGGTGCAAGCCATCGGAGAAACGTTGCTGCCAATCATACCCCACCTGGACGATTATGCATGTCTCATATGTACAAGCATCGCCTTCAAGCCGATTCGCCTAAACTGCGGGCATCTGTTCTGCGTGAGGTGCCTCGTCAAGATGCAGAAGCGAGGAAAGGGGAATTGCCCAATGTGCAGGGCACCGAGTGTGTTGACTGCCGATCGATGTGAGTTCCNCCCCCCCCCAGCCCGCGCCGAAAGGTTTTGTTTTTGTTTTTTGTGGGAAACTAATATGATGTATAATCGATCTTGACCTATCAAGCCAATGTGGATTGGGCGCTTTTGAACTTTATGCAGGACTGGTTCCCGCTGGAATCGAGGGAAAAGTTGAGGGATAATGAGAAGGAGGCTACTAAAGAGGAGCTTGAAGAGCTGGGATTTGATCCTGACCAATCGTGTATAGTCATGTAGGAACCCCCCCCTCTCTTCCTCTTCCTCTTCTCTTTATATCGTGTACAGCGTAAGTTATGAACTATATATACCGGGATTTTACGCACATTGACTGATCTTTATTGTCTTTTCGCTGATTCTATCTTCGACTTCTGGGTCGTCAATGTTTGAATGCTGTGAAACTCACTGCTTCAATCATTACACCCATGTTCACAACGAGTGACATATGTTGAGCATAATAATCACAGACACGGCGGTTTGGTTGAATTCGGTCTTGACGAGGTTTCTTATTGTGTTGAAAATGACACGGCCAATCCTCTGACACAGGACAATAACATCATTCCGCTCGGCCAACAGTCTTCATTCTATATCTACATAACATTACGAGACTGAGCACCGTCTACACCCCGGTTCTGGCGAAACGTCATTATCCTTCATTGCCAAATATGCAGGTAGCGTCAACTGCTTCACTGCTTTCACCTCGGCGGTGTAAACAGCCATAAGCTTGGTGTGAGTAGCTTTGTCGATGAACCCCCCCTTCAACAGTGCATTTGCAGCTAGGCTGGTCCAGTCGACGCAGTTCTGTGTCGGGGGCGGTTTCGTCAACGACACCGCAGCCATTGCCTGAGTTGGCGTGGTCCCGGTCGTTGGAACGATGACCGTGCCGACCACGGTGCGAGACAGGTCTCTGTACCGCGCAATGTCGGAGAAGAGGGGGCCGTACACGCGTGTCTGGAAGATTTGGTTTCCCCGTTTCACGTAGTGGGCGTCGACGACGCTGCCCTTGGTAAGGCCCGGGCCATCCGGGATGAACAAGGCCCAATGCTCGTTCTCAGTCCCGAGGTTGAACCTCAGAATCTCCAACGGGTCTACAATCCGCAATGAGGTGAGCCATAGGCCTGTGAATTACTGTATCCAAACTCACGCGCTTTCCCAGTTTTGAGGGCCCTGGGGCTGTGTTCCAGTGGGGCGCTCTGGACGAGACACGCGAGCAAAGCCAACAACAGGACGATGAATCCTATATATCTATGCAAAGAAATCATTGCCGTTGAAGCTTGTTGATATAGCTGCTTCGATTGAAAGGTATCTGGGAGAAAGAGTAAGCACCGTCATTAAAAGTTTCAAATATTCGTACTGACAGTGTAGGGAATGCGGCAGAAGGAGATCGTTAAGACGTAAGTGGGAGGTTTTGGGTGGTTATCTTTCAAAAGAGTGTTATTGATTTGTGGTCAATGCGCTGAGGATGGGAACTCACCAGGCCAGCTGATAATGAGATATTCCTCCTCATCCTTCCTCGCTTTTATACAGTCGTTGTCGGCCGCGCGGTTATCGCCGCTAACATTTGGAACGGAAAACTGGTACCGATAGCGTTTCGCCGGTAGCCCCTTGACTGTGTAGGCCAAGGAATCGAGGTTGCAGCTGGTTGCAGCCGATACAAGCGATGCAGTAAAGATCTTCGTTGACCTTGATTGATCTGGGCATTAATCATAAGCGCTATTTTTGCGTTATCGTGGCTTGTGGTGGCCGACTGAATTCTCCCCCCAATCCATGACATATGGTACTAGCGCCAGATAAATCGCGCGATAGAGCCTGATAGAGTCAGCCCCACTAGCCTGTTGCTTTCCTTTCTATTCTTCAAATTCCAGATGTTATCTTTTCAAATCTCAAGGCACCTGTTTGGGTATGAAACGTCCAGGTTAGGTAACGGAGAGCAATGTATTGGATCTACTTGGTCGCGTACCTGGTATCGGGAAAATATCGGTCGATCCCCACCAAACCGTCGCTTGGGCGCGCTCTCCTGCCGACGAATCTCTGTAGCCTGATAGGTTGAGTCGGCATAAAAAATCAAGCCGGGGTTCATCCTAGCCAATATCAAATGCTAGCACCATGATTTTCTCCAAAGTTTCTATTCTACCGACTGGCATAGGCCGGTATATCTTCAGCAAATTTCCTTCCTAGCACGCACTCGTACACCCGGGGTGTAACTGTGGGCGGTGCACTGGCTCTCCTGGGCGGGCTGTGGGGACACTGCCAGAGATATGGGTAACCTCCTGAAGCCTCCGGCTAAATGTCACTAGCTCTTCCAGACTTTATTCATATCATCCCATCTAATCCTTAGCGCACGCCACTGTACCTTACTGTACCTCGATACACAGCAGCTAAGGCCCGTTCAGTCCGGCCGATCCTATTGAGCTTAGCATTGCTGGTGTACTTGAGTCTTGGGTCTTCCTCCTTCTTTGATCATTGAAAGCAACTGCTCAGACCCTTGGGAGTTGATAGACCCAAGCGTAAGCTGTGCACTAGTCGGTGTTTTCCAAGGCCCTACTACGTAAGGAGTAATCTATCAAAGTGGGGGTGTATCTGGATACGCTTGAAGTAGAGTCTCCAGTGAAACCGCCGACCTTCAATAGATGCACTTTCTGAGGCACAAAAGAAGGTGTGAGCTAAAGGGGGGGGATGTCCTTCGGCTGCACTCGCTCGCCGAAGAGGTCTCCATTTTTTGTTTTCTGAATGTATATTGTGGTCTCATCCGGATCGTGCTTCGGCATCGAAGATCTTCGCTCGTTGACTCTGAGCTAGGATAAAAACGGTGACAATTGTGATCGCTCCTGTCAATTATTGTGGAAACTCTCTCGACGAGTTGACTCTCCTAGACGAAGGTGAGCTTGAAAAAAAAAACTTGGTAAGGCCCTTGCGTGACGCCACCAACAGGAATGGTGTTAAACAACCTGAGCCCATCGACCGGCCCCCGGCTCCAGCCCCTTGGCTGAAGCGCGTTATCAATGGATGTCGTCTGTAGCGTCAGGGCGACTCTTGCGGCGGCTTGCTCCACTCTCTGGGAACCCCACTCTGGGGTCATCCCAGCGGAAATATACTATATTCTCCCAAGCTTAGCGAATTGGTGCTCGATATCCTGTTGCTTACAAAATCCTACCACATATCCATATGCATGCCCACGAATAATATGGAATTGCTGACTTTCGTTGGCACAATCTCAATCAGCACCTCAAGATTGCAGCGTCAATAGTTAGTTGTTTATATTAGGGCTTTGGTTTAGTACTACCCGTTCCTCTAGTGGTCGGGAACCGTAGGATGGTGGAGTCGCAAGTCGGCCGGTTTTGTATCGCATCCTCAGGGAAAGTCACGAGAATTGGGATGGCCTGGCTTATAAGATTGGTTATGCCGTTGGAAGAGTCACCTCGAGTATGTTTTATTCAAAAATTGACGAAAGGCGCTTGGGTCTGGTTCTTCGTACTTAGGTTGAATGCAGGGTTTCAGGGTTTCAGGCTTGTGTGGGGCAGGCGGGGTGAGGCAGCGTATGGGCTCCGGGTTTTGACATATAACTTATCATAATCACATGCTTGCTCTGGATGCGCACCGCTCTAAATTAACAGACCTTTCATATTTTGATGTTTGAACCGGGGGCTGAGACTTCCATCGACTATTCCTCGTGAAGCATGTCTTCTAGGACTGTTTCGTCATGGTCCTTATTTAGCGCATCAATAAAATCTTGAAGACCATCCCCTTCCAGCACAGAGCTCAAATTCATGAGGGTTAGCCCAATGCGATGATCTGTTACTCTCTCCTGTTAAGGGAATATTGTTGTAAGCATAATTTTTTATTTAAGGGAAAATAGGGCCTGCCTGCGCGTAATTGTACGTTCTAATCTTTTCACTCCTATCCGCACCACGGACGAGATTTTGCCGAGTTGCACGCCGTTCAGCAATTTCACGTGTTAGTTTCTGGTCCATTAGGCGGCCGCTGAGGACCTGGAATGCACGTCGTTTGTTCTGAAATATATATATATTAACGGTGATGGTGATGTTCATTGGAAGATGACGGGTACCTGATGTTGACTTCTTTCATCTTGCATCGAGACGGTTATCCCTGTAGGAATGTGTGTCAATCGAACTGCTGATTCTGTTTTATTGACGTGCTGTAGGAGCATCAGAAAAAATGTGAGCAAGGAACAATATTTATAAACACCTGTCCTCCAGCCCCTCTCGCGCGCATGACCTCGACCTTGATATCGTCCATAGAGAAAAGCTCTTCATTTTGAGAGCCCGTCTCCTCAATGAGTGGTAATACCTATCAAATTAAATTAAAGTTGAGATTAATAAAAGTAGCCAAATTATCAACTTACGACGATAGCAACCGTACTGGTATGCACCCGTCCACTCGCTTCTGTAGCGGGAACCCTTTGAACACGGTGTACACCGCTTTCCCATCGAAGAGCATCGTACGCTCCCTCTCCTTTGACTTCGATAATCGCGTCTTTGATACCTCCACCATCCGTTTCGTTTTGTGCGACAACGCTTGCTTTCCACCGTCGAACATTGGCAAGGCGGAGATACATTCGAAGGAGATTGGACAGGAATAGACTAGCTTCTGAACCTCCAACTCCTGACTTCAACTCCATCAATGCAGATAATTGGGAAGTTGTTGAAGGAGGGACGAGGAGGGAGGGGAAGGTAGATTCGACGATGTCAGCGAGATTTTTGCTTAATGCTTCGTGCTCCTCTTCCGCGAGCACCCGCATCGTTTCGTCATTGTCAGAAAGGAGGGATTTTGTCTCGTGGAGGAGCTACTGGTCGGCGTCACATACCATTCTGGACATGGGTCGTGGAAAGTATAACAACACACCTCACGGGTCTGTATCCAATTATCCCATGCTGCCTGTAGAGGTTCGGATTCTTTCAATTGTTTGAGGCGGGAAATGTCATCCGGGGAAGACATTTCATCCGAGAGCTGGATTGGTATTAGTTAACTAGTGCTGTGAATCGGGCATATCCTGCTTGCCTCGTTATGAAGGCGTTTGCGTTCGTCGATACGTTTTTCCACTATACGTAACATTCGAGCATTGTTCTTTTCTGGATCCCCATTTCCATTGCGTACTTGGCGTTGAGCTTGAAGTATTATAGACGTTGAAAACCCTCGTATACTTCCGACGGATGGACGAATCCGTCGTGAAAGCAAGAGCATGAAGAGCGATGTTTGCTTCGGATGATCCTGCCAAACATCATACACGGTGCATCCTTGAGGCCTTGAGGTCTTACCCGGCCTTACTATAGCTAGGGAGTATTAGGTTCTCCGTGACTTTTCCCCCTGAGTATAAATGCTCCAATGTCGGATGAATCGCATATACCCTAAATAGACACTTCTATTGGTTTGTGCTGCCTTGCCAATGCAGAATTTCTGAAACTTGACTTTGATTTTCTGATGGATCCAGCGACATAATTAATGTGAGTTCTTTGCTATGTTATCAAATTATTAGCAGAAAGGAAAAGTAGATGAGTGTCGACCTGGAGAAAATTCATGCTCGGCCATCTCCTGGCATGCTCCCAGTCTCCCACCATATATATCTTATACATCCGCCCCGATCTGCCGAAGCTATGACATTTTGGTGTACAAAGACACGCAAACAGCACGACTTTGGCGTTGGAGCTCGTGCCCGTTTTCCGTAAACCCAGGATGGCGAGCATGATGAGCTCGTTCCTCCTAAGCCTATTCGACGACGGTGGTGGCGATGCACAAAAACTTCCTCCAGGAACCCCTCCAATGCGTGTGTAACAGTACAATCGAAACCGATTGGACGCTTATCCTAAACCTGATGTCACAGAGAAATTCGAAGGGCCATGGTTCACAACCCAATTACTCATATCGGCAACCATTGGCCTTTTCTCGTTCCTTGTATTCTCATACTGTCGGACTCGTTGGCCGTTACTATTTGCACCCCGGACGAAACTCAAGGGTGTGTTCATGCTTCTCCACTTGATACACTAATTAAGGCTCATTGCGTGTCTAGGGTTCTCGCCCCATGAAGCCCACGCTCACCAGGCCTTTTTTGGCTGGATTATGCCTACCATCAGAACATCTGAGTTTACTGTGTTGCAGATTGTTGGATTGGATGCGGCAGTGGTGAGTTCAATGTCTCCTTATACACTAGAAACGCCTGACCGCCTCCCAGCTTCTCAATTTCTTCAAAATGTCTTTTTATCTGTTCTCCGTATGCTCTTTCTTTGCAATCACGATCTTAATGCCTCTCAACTGGAAGGTGCCTGAACTGGACGCTGTTTTACTTCTACAAATCGCTCACTGTACTTTAGCACAACAAAGATCTTGGCCAAGATGGTGATTGGCCGGACGATGACGATGACGACTGGCCAACATTCCGCAGATCATTTTCCGAAACACCTGGAAACCATACGATGCCAGGTCGCGACTGGCTTGACTTGATCAGCGACGCGAACTCTTACCTCTCGGTCCATCTAATGTTTACTTACCTATTCACCATCCTCGCTCTCTATTTTATCTATCAGAACTATCGCCGTTTCATCCGCTCTCGACAATTGTTTTCCCTGGAGCTGGTTCATTCAATCCCTGCACGAACTGTATTGGCCACCAACCTTCCTAATCACCTTCAAGGCGAACGACCATTGGCCGAGTACTTCGAAAATATGGGTTTGGCAGTTGAGAGTGTTACGGTCTGCCGCGAGGTTTCGAGCTTGAAGATTTTGCTTGATAGGAGGACGAAAGCCCTGTTGGCACTTGAAGAGGCTTGGGTCGATTACGTAGGCAATCCGAGTTCAGTCGAGGAATATGACCCTGAGGATAGCGGACTTGCACCGTTGGTTGACGCTGATATTGAAGATGGACAGCCTAGGCAAGGTCGATTGGTGGTGCCTCATCGGAAGCGGCCCACACTGAGACCTGGCTGGTTCAAGCCCAAAGTGGACGCGTTGGAGTACCTGGAGAATCAATTCAGGGAAGCAGACGATCTTGTCAAACGGAGAAGAAAAACAGGAAGGTTCCGGGCTACTCAGGCTGCCTTTGTTACCTTTGAGAAAATGTCCAGTGCCGTATGTCTCCCTCTCAACTCTCTTTCTCTCTTCCTGACTCGTTCTATAGCAAATTGCTGTCCAAGTCGCACATGCACCGAATCCCTCACAAATCACCACTTATCCTGCCCCAGAACCTCGCGACATCGTATGGTCCAACATGGTTCCTTCGACTGCCAACATCCGCACCCGTGACGTTCTTGTTCTTGCAGCTATGGTTCTCCTCCTTTTCTTCTGGATCTTGCCCATCACTGCGCTAGCTAGTCTCCTAAGTTATAAAGAGATAAAAAAAGTCATGCCATGGTTGGGGAAATTGATCGACCAAAATGACAAGGTCCGGGCCATTGTGCAGAACTCGCTACCCAGTATGGCAATGATCACACTAAATGCTATGTTGCCATTTATTTTAGAGGGCAAGTTTGCTGATGTTTTATCCCTCAAATATAAACTGACTTGACGTTTCTTGTAGCACTTACTTATGTCCAAGGATATCGGGCCCGAAGCTGGGTCGAGTATTCACTACTCAAAAAGTGAGTCCTTGTGCCGAGTCGTTTCAGGTACTAATCGAATATCAGATACTTTTTATTCCTCCTGATCAACGTAGTATTTATTTTCCTTCTTGCAACAACGTATTGGCAATTAGTGAGAGATCTCGCCAATTCTCCCGCGAAAGTTCCGGAGAAACTGGCCGAAGCATTGCAAGCCGGAAGAGCAAGGTAAGCTCTGTGCGCCCCATGTACCTAAACCAGGATTAACCTCCGGAGTAGGCATTTCTTCCTGTCATATGTGATTTTGCAGGGTGAGTTCAGTGACGTATTCCCGGAAAAAAGGAATACTAAAGACCTTCACAGGTCTTGGTATCATGCCTCTCCAGCTTCTGAACCTGGGTGTACTTTTGCCTCGGTTTTTCTTCCGCATGTTCCTCACACGAACTCCACGAGGTGTGGCATCAACACAAGTGATAACACCCTATATCTGCTGACGGCCCCAACAGATTTTGCAGAGCTAAATGCACCTCCAATGATAAACTATGGCGTCGTTTATCCACAGGCAATCCTCATGTTTGTAATCACCCTGCTGTACAGCGTCGTGCAGCCCCTTATCGTCATCTTCGGTGCGATATACTTCGGGATGGCATATATGGTTTATAAGTATAAATTATTGTTCGGTGAGTTCCTTGGAACAGGCCACAAATGCTTATCAATTCTCACCCCCCTTCCAGTATTCTATAAACCCTATGAATCGCAGGGTCAAGCCTGGCCCATCACTTTTATTCGTTTAATCTGGGGGGTAGTCATATTCCTGTTGTTTATGATTGGCATCTTCATTTTGAGGAAGTCGTATGTTCTTTCTTCTCTTCTTGTGCCGTTATTGGGCGGGACGGTGGTCTGGTCTTGGTATGTTGATAAGAACCTCATGCCACTGAGCAAATTCGTGAGCCTCAGCTCTGTGTTTGAAGTGCAGAGGGGAGAGGAAACCGCGGATGTGCTGAGGCTGAGGGCGGGGCACCCCGTTACCTGGTCTCAAAGGTGCGCCCTACGTTCCAAGTCAAAGTCTCCGCTATAAGAGATATTATAGCAACTTGAACAAGAGAAGATATGCACAAAATGACGATACACTTTATGTTGCCCCCGAAGACGAGCGGACGGATTACGTGAGTCTTATTTCGCTCTCAAGGCCTTCACGATCTCATCCTGCGTCAAGTCACAACCACCCATGGCTAACTGGTACAGCGGTGTCCTCAAGTAAGCTAAAGTTCCCTCTAGCCACCAGTCAAGACTTAACGTCTTGCTATCAGTACAGGAAAACGGCGATACGGACATCCAGCTCTGAATGGCGTTCTACCTGAACCCTGGCTGCCATTGAAAAAGGGTCAGACACTGGTAAACCATGGACATCGTGGAGAGACACCCCGGGTAACCAAGGATAACCAAGCAGTTGTTCTCACCTTACGAAAGCGACCCAGCATGGCGCGCGGGAGCCAACGACACTTTGGAGCGAGAAATCGAGATTCCATGCTTGGGGGCTCATCAAACGGAGCGGGAATACACGCGGATAATGATTCAACTGGCGTCGACAACCCATGGGAAGACGCTCGTCCACGACACGACCGGACGGGGAGCGGAGGTCTGAGCCATCGTTTGAGCTTCGACGTTGCATCAGGGGTTATCATGCTGCCAGATGACGGAGACTGGTTAATAGAAGATATAGATAGCGATGAGGAAGATTTCGGGGAAGAGGGTGGCGGTGGACTAGAGAGGTCAATAACTGAATCAGCTCTTGGGGACGAAGAGACAGGCTCACCATTGGTCGCGACGGGCCCTACGTCGCCATCGAGGACGTCGAGGTATGGGACGTACTTCCACCATCCAGAGAGGAGAAGACAAACTATTCCCGGCGAATTTCCCCCTCGCCAATAAAGTAGGTACTTCTTAAAACAGGTGATATCGGGTGGCATGCACATTATACCCTCATCTTACTTTATCAGATTAATTCTTTCCCATACCACAATGTTTTGTTCCCATACATGCAGTAATTTTCTTCAACATAGAACAGCTAAAGCAGACGCGTAAAACACGGTGTACACGCTAAAAGTGGGTCATTCAAACCTGAAACTATATGTACATGCCGCCCTCCCCAACCTGGCTTCTTTGTTTTGAAGGATTCTGAACTACTGCATTCTTCCCGTTATCCCATTTTGGAGGCTTATCATTCCCGATGACGCTGAAGAGAAGCTGCTGGGCGGAATTCACGATGCCCTGCGACCATTCAAATCTATCCTCAGTAAGAGTAGAATAGTTAGACGGTATTATCACTCTTGGGGGAGGGTGGGGAATATGAGGTGACGGAACTAAAACCAGAACCCCCTGGGATTGATGGTGCATTGTGTTGAGGATGGAAAGAAAGGAGGCTGAAGTGGATTGAAGTAAATTGGGAGGGGAGAATGCCTCCGCTTTGGGGGTCTATGTAGAGACAGGTTAAATTTCTGGGAAGAGGCCGGACAGAGACTCAACTTACGAATGATGGCATAGAAATTGGAGTCGCGAGATAGCGCAGTGGGGCGTCATCTTGTGAGACTGGTTCCGTAGTAATGTATAAGGGGACTGGATACACGTCGAGCAGGGACACTCTATCCCAGATGAAAAGTCTTATAAATAGATAAGAAACTCCTGCTGGTGGTGATACGCACATTGGAGGCATCAGCGTGTCGAGGATGGTTCGAGCATATTTGTACATCGCCCATACAGGAAGCCTCGTCAATGCTTCTGATACTATTATGGTGGCATCTGTCCATTTTGGATTAAACACGAGGCCGACCTGCCTTGTATCACGACCTGAACAACAAAATTGACACTGTAAGGTTGAGCGACGCACTTGGATTCCATTTACAGCCACAGTCCCGCTCTGTTCGCCCAAATCTGCGCCTCTGGCCCAGTATTTCGCGATATCTCCGGTAGCTACGAAAAGGTTCCTTTTTGGGGGAAGATTACCGATAATCCTAACATCTACGATTTGATTGGGCTCGGAGGTAGGTGGCGATCGGAGGATGTTGTATTCATCCTCCTCATCATCCGATTCAATTGCGTGGCGTGGAGGACCCGTATCTGCTAGAGGATCTATATTCTGCCGACGGGATCAGGGGTAAATTGTGTATTGTAAGAGATGGGCTTGCCATGATGAAGCGTGATTACAGAGTAGCGCCCCAGTTGCGAAGTCGCAAGCGGTTGTTTGACGCTGTTTGATGTACAGAGATGAGCGCCACGGTTTGTCGCTAGTGGTTGACATATTGTACTCCGCTCCGTGAGTCGTCTTTCCTAGAGGGCCTATCATCCTGGATCTGGCCGTAAGTGTAAACATTCTTTCTCAGATTCTGGACAGAATCAAAGCCTCACCTTGGAGGCGTGGGCTCAAGTTTGGCAGGGTCGGACGTTTCTTGCGTTGTGAGTCATGACACTGACAGTCGAGATCAGGTCGGGATAATCTAAAGTCCTTTTGGCGATTTAAATTCTGTTTACTTACATCCAGCGCCGTCAAGTTGAACCCGAATATATTCATACATGATGACAACCCTGTCTGTCACCGAAAATGGGTACCAAAAGGGATCAACGAATTTTCTAGTTCTGTTCAATAGCCTCTACAATTAGCTGATGGATCCGGTATCGTAGATATCAGGTGCTTCTCACCCTTGTAACGCTATTCAACTTTTCATGGAAGCAAACATACACTTCCTGGACCAACCGATACCTCAAACATCAGCTCAAAAACAACGTACTATCATTCTCAGTGGACTCATGACAATTGCAAGTGCGCCCCTCAACTGCACAAATGTGTGTCGTACAGAGCCATCAACCCGTGCAAGAAAAGATTCCATACTCAGAAAGGGACACTCAAGGATATAGCGGATGAATTCGAGAGGATATTCCCTGTAGTTCAAACACATGCCATGGGTCTACGGAAGATGCGTACGACATGGCCTTCTTGTTACCCAAGAGGCGAGTAAAAATTACAATGAGTCCAAGTCAATGGATGGGTTATCGCATACAGGCGAGCCAATCTGATCTCAAAACTGCAGTAGGTGATGATAGCACTGAATGCAGTTATGATAGAAAAGTGAAGTTGGTAGCTGTTGTAGCAAGCCAGTCTTTGACTTGGGCTTCAGCGGTCAAGTAAGTAGCGACCTTCAAGATACCCGGGCTAAAATTAAGTCTTGTTGAGATTTGTGAGAAGACAGTAAGAAGATTCACACGGATTGGGAGTTTAGGTACAATACAATTGTGGTCTGCAGGTTCCCGGAACTACCAATGGGGCGCAGAATCAACCTAATACGAGAGACATTGAGTAAGATGCGATATCTAAACAACTGACTAGGAGGTGGGTGGGAGGAAAAAAAGGTAAATGTTATACAGGGGGTGAACGTCCTTACTCATGCGAAAGAAACGAGGCAGAATATAAAAGGATCCCGGGAAATAATCAATTCCCCGGGGTGGTGCGGCAATCATTACACGAGATAAACACCCAGGGGCAACCGCGGCTCAGTTTCGCCCTTCACCAGGGGGAACCTCGTGAAGGTAGACTGCCATTCAACTTCGACATCCGTGGGCATAAAATGGATTTTCGGAACGAGAGCCGCAAGCATCGTTTCTGAAAAATTACCAGTTGAGTGAGGGCACGATCTGAACGAATCGCAACGACCCACTGATTTCCATGATGGCTAGATTATACCCTCTATGAATGTGATCAAATTCGAGGCCTCGTGCTTCCAGATCATGAAGTTGGACACTTACATGCACGCACGCTCCCCGCCCATAAATGTCATCCTAGGCATAGGTCAGTCCTCGAGTTTTTGAAAAAAATAAAAAACACTTACATGTGGGGGTATACTCCCGGGATACGGGCGTTGACCAAAGATTCGGGGAGCTCCCCCAGCCACCGCTCGGGCTTCCATTCTCCGGCATCGGGGCCCCAAATACTGGGGTCTCTGTTGCACTCCGCGATGCCGATGACGACCAACTGGCTCTTAGCTACAGCTATTTGGGTGATTGGCTTACCGTCCGTTCCTGTAATAGGTGTCCACAGCGGGACCGTGATATCCCGCGTTGCGCTAGGTATCTGGTGTCAGTGGAGGTAGGTGGGGGAGATGTAGGATTTACGTGCGCTCCCATTTAGCGATGGTTGGGCGGCTGTTGAGATGTTCACATGACATGCGCATTACAGATAACAGGACCACGATACGCACTATCGAAGTGTCTCCTTCACCACGGCATCGAGAAAGGGAAGCGAGTTTAGAATTTCAAATGAGGATATAATTCTTTCGGGTCCAGCTTTCACAAGTTCATCTCTAAGCTTGTTTTGAACATCAGGGTGCTGGGAAAGTGCCTCCAAAAGCATGGCCAGAGAACTCGCGGTTGTTTCCGCTCCCGAAAATGTGAACAAACTAGGAAGACATTAGACCCGCGTCAAACAGCAGAATCAGCCGATTCTCCATACGTGATTTGATTTAGGACCTCAGCCTCAGACAAGCGATCCTCTTCAGAAGTGATCCTATTGGCCTGCACTGTGTCAAGCCCACCAGGCGGGTCTCGTAAGTCAAATGTACACACCCAGCGACACGTGGGGGCTTACGGAGGCGTGTAATAATGTTCTTTTCACTCGAGCCCAAATTCCCTTTGCTGTCGAGGTCCAACTCATCCTTGCAAGCAGAAAGTATCTCTTGGCTGGTCCGATCCATGAGATCGATTAAACGCTTGCATTCCTGCGCCGCTCCCCACGGAAGCCAATCGACAACGAACCGACGGAAACGAGGGGTTCCGATCTTCAGCACCGATGGGAGCATAAGCATACCCAAACCGAGTTTATTTAGGGCCGGACTAGGGACGAAAACATTCAGTATCGGACGCTTTTATCGTGAGTCATGACATATGTGCGTACAAGAGACCCTTGAGAGAATCCAGGTATATGTGGCTGGAACCGTCAGGGCTTTCGAACGAGTAACCGAAGCCTACTTGGCCGATCACTTCTGCTGCTGCCCTCCATGTTATATCGTTAATATCGAGTTCATTCGCCCCACTAAGTATTTTGTCTCCCATTTGGCTGGCTGCCTTTCGGTAAAATCAATGAGAGGGAGGAGATCAAATGACTCAATCAAACAAATTCTTACTTCAGATGCGATACGAGATATGGTTGGAAACAGGGACCTGATATGGGTAGGGGCGAAGAGGGGGTCCAACATCTTCCGCTGTTTCTTGTGGCGGTCTCCTACATAAGGTCCATCAGCATTCAACGCGTATAGTCAAGAAATAACATCACCATGAATTGAAATCAAGGCTTGTCCAAACATTAATGTGGAGAGCCTTACGCCAAGGGTATGATTAAATCTACTCAATATCTCTCTTTATAACTTACCCAACAAGTACTGGTGTCTCGAAAAGGGTCGAAGGATCTTTCAAGAGTTCTCGTAGTGCCAGTGGGTCCGAAATATATAGGTGTTCACCCTTCACAGCATGATAATCAGTCTGTAGGGCATGTTGGAGGAAGTCACAGAAACTTACGCCACACATACCATGGATTTTCGCTACTCGGCCATATTTTTCGAAAACGGTCCTAGTGAAGTTTGTAAAGTCCAACCCACTCAGTTGTATCATATTACCTGCCGCAGAAAGATTGGGTGACGATCTATAAATAAGAGTCTCGAACTTGTGGACCTACCAGTGAGCCATGAAGAGGAGGGGGGGCCCGCTAGATTCTTTTGAAGACACTTCACAGTGATGTTCTTTCTGAACCAATATATTGCCCAGAGAACGGCGATGACAGATAGAATGATCCAATGTAGTAAAGGCATGATATAGAGAGAGTAGGAAGACCAGTACCATGGGGGAATGATCAACTGTTATTTATAAGTAGTCACTTATCTGCCGTGCGGACGGGTAATGTCTTGTAGGTGCAGGTTTGAATAAAATAGGTCTAGATGCCTTCAAAATTCTCTCACCCTGCTACCCTGATATTGAGTTGGCGACTTGTCAATGATCAGATGACGGACGGCCAACTCTTACGACCCAATACTAATGAAAGTGATGTTTGTCAACAGCTAAATATCTCCGTTGGAAAACATGATCGAAAACATGAACTGTCCGGCGTAGGGACCACCTCCCGGACTTTCTAAAATAGTAAATACAGTACCCAACAACTGGCGGTCAGGACTGTATCACCTCGGGGAATCCAAGATTGAGATGACAAATGCTCGCATCTGTTGGGCTAATCCATCTTTACAAGTTTTCGTGCTGATCACTTGACGTTGCTGATTCCTACATGAGCTGTACTGCCCTGTGGTATCATTAAAAAGGCTGATACAGGGTCACTTTGCACGATAGTGGTTAGGAGTAGGTCCCCAGATGAAATTAGATATCCCGAATCTTAGAGTAGAGTTCCAGGTCTCGCGTGGACGACGAAGGGACATCCCTCCCCACTATATGAGCGAAACACTCAAGGGCAATCGCGGCTGGGTTTCGCCATTCACCAGAGGAAACCTCGTAAAGGTAGACTGCCATTCGACCTTAGCATCCGTCAGCCTAAAGTTGATCTTCGGAACAAGAGCCGCAAGGACCGTTTCTGAATAATATAGGCTGAGTGGGGATAAGATTGAAATTAATGCAATGACGCACTAATTTCCATGGCGGCTAGATTATACCCTCTATCGGCAACTTCAATTGAGGCTTCACGCTTACGAGAGTACGAGGAGACTTACATGCATGCACGTTCTCCGCCCAGGAATGTCATCCTAGAGTCGATCGGTCCTCCAGTATGCTTGACCAAGTGAGAGGGAAACTTACAAGTGAGGGAAAACTCCTGGGATACGAGCATTGACCAATGATATGGGAAGTTGCCCCAACCACCGCTCGGGCTTCCATTCTCTGGCGTCGGGGCCCCAGATACTGGTGTCGCTGTTGCACTCAGCGATACCGATGATGACAATTTGATTCTTAGCCACGGCAATATGCGTGATCAGCTGACCGTCGGTTCCCATGATGGGGGAGTGCAATGGGACGGCAATATCCCGCGATGCGCTGATCAGATGGCGTCAGTAGAGGGCCTGGAGAAGTGGAGAAGAGGTAGATATCACCTGCGTTCTACTTTTACGATAGTTGGGTGGCTGTTGGGGAGTTCATGTTATATGCATCATCGGTGACGTGACTAGGATACGCACTGTCGGAGTGTCTCCTTTACTACAGCATCAAGATAGGGAAGAGAATTTAGAATCTCGAACGAAGACATAATTCGTTCGAGTCCGGCCTCCACGAGTTCATCTCTCAGCCTAGTTTGAGCTTCGGGGTGCCGCGCGAGTGTCTCTAAAAGCATAGCCATGGTACTCGCAGTTGTTTCTGATGCTGAGAATGTAAATAAACTAGCAAGGGTTAATCGTCATTCTCTCATGAAGTTAGGCCACCAAATTGACTTACTTGATCTGATCCAGGACCTCGGCTTCGGACAAGCGGTCTTCTTCGGAGGTGTTTTTGTTGGCTTGTACTGTGTCAAGAAATGAATACAGGAAGCATATATAAAATTATGTGGGAGCTTACAGAGACGTGTGATGATATTATTTTCATCCAGGTCTAGGTTGTCTTTGCGAGCGGAGAGTATCTCGAGGCTGGTCCGGTCCATGATGTCAATTAAGCGCTTGCACTCCTGCGCTGCTCCCCACGGAAGCCAGTCGACAATAAGCCGGCGGAAACGAGAAGATCCGACCTTTATTAATACAGGGAGGAGTAACGACAGTAAACCAAGTTTGTTAAGGGAAGGTCTGGGGAGGGGTCGTTAGCGTTTGACATGGCTATAGTTAACACTTTCATACAAAAGATGTTTTAGTGAATTGAGGTATGTGTGACCAGTCCCTATGGCAGTCTCAAATGAATAACCAAAACCTGCTTGGCCAATCATCTCCGCTGCCGTGCGCCACGTTACATCGTTGATGTCAAGCTCGGTTGATCCTTTGAATATTTTGTCTTCCATTTGACTGGCTGTCTGATGGTAGAGTTAGTGGGATAAGTGGACAATGTAGATGTTACTGACCTGAGATGCGAGACGCGATATGATTGGAAAAAGGGACCGAACGTGGGTGGGAGCGAAAAGAGGGTTCAGCATCTTTCGTTGTTTCTTGTGGCGAGCCCCTGGTTGTTCTGTCAGTATCGGGTGCATGTGGCCACCGATAAACATTACCATGGACTGAGATCAAGGCTTGTCCAAACATCAACCTGCTGAGCCTGACACAGAGGTGTATTTGAATACATTTACTGTATATAATTATAACTTACCCAACAAGTACCGGCGTCTCGAGCAGAATTGATGGATCTTTCAGGAGTTCCCGCAGCGCTAGTGGATCTGAAACATAGAGGCGCTCATCCTTCATGGCAGGAAAATTAGTCTGTGGGGCATGCATGAGGAACCCACGGGTACTCACACCACATATACCATGAATCTTCGCCACACGGCCATATTTCTCGAAAACGGCCCTCGTGAAGTTTGGAAAGTCTAACCTACTTAGTTGCATCATATTACCTGTTATGAAAAGTCACGTTGGAATTTTTTTTATTTCTATGACAAGGCTGTCAGCGTACCAGTAAGCCATGAAGAGGAAGGTGGGCCTGCCAAGCTCCTTTGAGGGCACTTCACAATGATGTTTTTCCTGAACCATCGGATTGACCAGAGGATAGCGATAAGGAATAGGGCGATCAATTGCAGTGCAGGCATGGGTGAACTGGGAGGTTGACTTTTACAGGGACCAGTAACGTACACGTTATTTAAACCCGACTCGGAGCCCGCAAACCATTTCAAGAATCAAGATATAAGGGACGTATGTACAGACAGGGTCTTGTTGAAATTTTTGATTGCTATATATGGCAGGACATATAGAAGCACTATAGAAGCATATAGAGCCCTCCTACATGTGCCCCAGCGGGAACTAAATAGTAACCTTTGGATGACGCATAAATTAAGGGTGACGGCTTGCAAATCAACATGCTTTGTATATGATTCCACGCTCAAGCCAAGGGTCGTGCCACCACGAAATAACTGTTGATCAAATCAAACACGACTCAGCAGGCACGGATCTGCACGGATCAGGGCAGGCGTTATGTAAACAGCTGAAGACTCTTGAGGATCCCCCGTCCCGATGGTGATGACCTTAACCGGATCCCAGATTTTTAGTGAGGGTTGAATGAAACATAGAAACCGTTATATTTAAATACGCTTTGACCAAATATGTCGCATGTGATTTAGGGAAAGGAGCTATCCGATTCGTCAAAATCTGCTGTCCGTAATAATCGCTACGGTCTGAACGACAAAGATTGGTTAAATTATGGACGTCCCCGAAGTTGCATGGAAAAAATCGATACCGTGACGACGACAGAAGGAAGCTCGACTACACGAGGGAAACATATAAGGGTAATCGTGGCTCAGTTTCGCCCTTAACCAGAGGAAAACGCGCAAAAGAGGCCTTCCATTCAACTTCAGCATCGGTAGTCTCCAAGCGGATCTTCGGGACGAGGGTCGCGAGCATCGTCTCTGATTTGTGAGAGCTTAATCATGGTACTTTGTAAATTGGAGGGGGTGACGCACTGATTTCCATAATAGCTAGATTATACCCTCTACAAATGAACCATGATTGAAGCTCTTTTGTAACGTTGAATTCTAACAAAACTTACATGCATGCTCTTTCTCCACCCAAAAACGTCATTCTAGACTTTGGTTAGTTTATAAGGAGCCTGATCAAGAGATAACCTTACAAGTGTGAATATAACCCTGGGACGTGGGCATTGATCAAAGATTCGGGAAGCTGTC
>CEMJ01394325.1:1186-25508 GCA_900068955.1 Clitocybe nebularis | reverse complement strand
CCTCCATTTCTGTCTCTACCCCAACCTCATGTCCCCTCTAATCACGGGCACACGCCTGCCTCACTTTTCGAGGTCGTGCATCCACCCCCACCTCTTTTCGCTAGCCCATAAACACAACGTCCCTCTGCTCCAACCCTATTATCATAGCGACCCTATACATGGACATAGGACTACTATTACCTCACGTACTACTACCAGGACGCTACGTAGTGGCCTATGCACCCAAGCCGCACTGTCTGCTTTGGTGGCCCTACCTCTCGCGAGTATAATCTCCACCCATTCTTCGTTCGGTCCTTTCGATTAGGCTGCCGCCAGAGTTACATCCAATCCGACAGGAGCGCGAGCCAAATATTTTATTATCCCCGATAATTACGTGCCGCCATGAACAGAATGTGTCCGGACTGGGTGCCATCTTCATCGGTTCTTGATCCCGAAGCCGGAAAATCCTCTTTTTCATCTCGCAACAGCATGAGCAGGTGACGGATCAAGAGGATCGGCAACGGGGGGATCCATATCCCTGATGGGTAGATAGGTACCACCACGGGGCCTGTCCATACAGAACTGCTCAACTCTCGATGTGTCCATGTGGTGGGACGATCTCAACGTTCAAACGTGGCTGGGAATATCGTCAACATTTTGCCTCCATAGATTCTGGCACGGACTACCTGGCCTTTATTTATCATCGTTATCCCGGGTTCCGGGCGCTGGACTGGACCAGCTTGTTACCTCCAGATGGGGGTATGGGATATGCCGGATTCGATTGCTCCGAGGATGGATTAGATGGCGACATCCCGATGTTGGCGTGATATTTTAGCACACGGGGTGCTGAGGAGGGGGGCAGGGTGGGCCTTTAGTACAAATCATATGTGAATGTTTTGTTAAGGGGTCAATCGAGAGGCCTTTACCGTCGCTTTGTTGATGTGCATCAGAGCTTTAAGGCCCCTTGGCCAGAAAATGGTAGTAGTTGACGCGCATTGAAAAATCGGTGGCTGATTAATATTGAGACTACGCAAACTCGACATTTCCCAGCCATAAAGTTGTGGGTGTGCGGACCTTTGTATATGCTTCTCCCGAAGGCTGACTGCATAGATGGACACTACGACTCTCCGCTACGACTTATTCCCCAGGATCCGAACCGTTCGAGGCCACGTCGTCAGCGAGCAGAGCCACCGATTATCGATGACATGTGCAGAAATTTCCAGCGTCGCCATGAACCGGGATGGGAAAACGCCTGTTGAAGCCAAGGATGCAGAGGACTTCCCGAGGAAAGTCCTCTCGATCGGAATAGTTTGTCCGACACCCAGAACTAGGCTGCATAGTAAAGGAAGGATACAACGTCCGCATCCAATGTGAAAGTGATGAGCGCGGGATCCAAGCCCGGCTTGGTAGCCCAGGAAGAGAATTGTCGTGTTGAGATGGTAGTAATGGCGACGATGGTAGTGAGGTTGTAATCTGTCAACTAATGGCCACTCCAACCAACTTCCAAGATACCAAGCGCCGACTAGTTTGCGGAGCGAACATACATAGTTGGGTGCGGAATCGGGATTATTTAGTAAGGATGCGAACAAATGAACATTGTGAATTCTTCTTGGAGACACTCTTCGGTTCCCGTACTGCGAATCTCGACTTGGTCTTTTCGAAAGGTTGAAGCAACCCCAACCAAGGGCCCTTGGCCGATGCGTCGCACCTCTGGCAGGGCGTCTAGAGGTTAGGTGCCGATTTAACACCTGCCCGACCATCTCCCAACCCCGGCGATCCATGGATTAGTCAACGTCTCTTCTCTAGACTTGGTGCTCCTTGTACTTCCGGAAACCCCAATTATGTGATAAATATCTGATATATAGAAACCCTCACGTTGTATCAACAAGGTCCTGATTTAGTCCGATGGGAGTGACATCTGGTCAGATTTGGGCCAGATAAGATTAAATTTGATGTATAGAGAACCGTTATAGATCCTGCACACCCGCTGTGCCGTTCCGCCTATAAGTACAAGGTTGTTCTGTCGTGTAATTGGTTGATAACATCATAACATGATACATTACCAAGCTATCCCCCAAAATTTGTATTTCGGCGTGTTGTCTAGTCACAGATGTGACAGTTGGCTTGCTATAACACATATTTTTCATGTTTCTGCAATCCCTTTTGGACATAGAAGGTCTCAGGTATATCGTAGAAGTTTCATTATCCGTTGAAAAAATAATTATGGTAGGTAGAGCCGGAAGTAAATCGAGATGACGTCATTGCTATCTTTATAAATAGGTCATCAGTCGCATGGCCCGTGCGCTCCTCAGCGTTGGGATACTTATAAGTATGCTGAGGAACTGAGTATATTTTGACTCCCCCTCTCCCACTTCTGCGATAGGAATCCGGAATTACCTTCAAATTTAATTCTTGACCTCCTTTCGTACTCATAGGTATGACCATACATATCAAATCTCGAGAATGACCGCCACTGGGCTGGCGATCATTCCCCAGATTGAATCAGGGATAAAGTTCTCCAATCACCCTGTCCCTCATTATATCGGTGGGTAGAGTTATCACCGGATGGCACTTTTGCACGGACAAGGTGATAATTTGGAGTGCAAGTTGTTTTACTAACAGTCAGTGTTTTCTGATCCCGTTTTTGGGACACGAGGTGCCTTCGTGCATGGATTCGAGAAAAGGTAGCCACATGCTATCGAGCACATTGCTGCTATAAGCGGTTCATCAACAACAAGGGACGAGTTTGTATATCGTCAGCGCTCCCTGAGATCATGGTCAGCTATGCAAGTTGCGAATGTATCCCTGATCTTTACTGTAGGTGAGCGACATTGTTTACTCGTGGCTGTCCATTCCTGCTTCCTCGCGGATCGTTCTTTATCTTTTTTCGCCTTATAGCCATTCAGTACATTATGAACGTGTCGAACGGCTGGACGACCTAGATCGTCCTCATGGTCAAAGTTCTTGATGTACTAAGCGATGCCAGTGATCCCGAGATCTGTCAGATTGGAACACCAGGAGTACTTGTATCTGTCATCAGATTTCCCGACGGGAACATGGCTAGTAGAGTGTTCAAGCGGTTTGCGCTGGATCCTGTTAGTGAGGTATTCTTGACGGCATAGTAGTTTGAATAGCAGAAGCCCACACCCTTGGAGGCACGAGTTGATGGTGGGGTTCCCTGGATGTTAAACGTAATATCACCAGTGATTTCTCAACTGGTGCGGGGTTGGGCCTGGGAAATCACTGTTCTGATTCATTCGAACGTGCGTAATGATTATACAGGAAAATGGTGACAGTACTCCAAACTACACATCGGTCTTGTAGCCGTCAGATATAAAGGTTTAATGATGGTTTTGTCCCTCGGCTCGGACATGTAGTCTGCGTGCTGAGTGTTGAGAGTAGTATTTATGTGAGGTTGCCAAATCGCAGATGTCGCAAGTGGTGGGTGAAAAAGATTGACATTGTCAACACAGAACACGAAGATTTGAAAGTGAGGAAGCAATCCGCTCATCTGCAGCGAAGACGACCCGACCTGTTCCGGAGTCAGAGCCTAGACGGGTCTAGGTAGGATGTTTGGTGGATGGGGCCAGGATATGGATGTTTATGGACGGTGATGTATATGGGTTGACCGCTTCCAAGTGCATAGTAAATAGTAGGTAGTGTACCGGTGTTGAAGTACTTGGTATTGAAAAAGGCGGGGCCTCGGGTAGAATGGGCCGGATGGGGATGGTGCACGGGCCTTCGTGGAAATCGCGTGACTGGAAAGGGCGGTTGTTTGTCTCGTGCACGAACCACCACCAACATCCATATCAGCCTCCATCCTTTTCTCAAATCCTTTTTTTTTCTAGTTCGTCCTTGAGCTCTCCGCTTTTCTTTCTCTTCAAATGAGTAAAAAAGGTACAAAAGCCGCCCCAAAGGAGGTTTCTTCCTACGACACTCGCGATGTTGTCCTTGGAAAAGTACGCGGCTACCCTCCTTGGCCAGGCATGGTAAGCAAGTCGCGTATAGCTCTCCTCTTTGTCTAATTCCCATATTCTTCGCGTAAACAGGTCGTCGATCCTGACTCTGTACCTGCTGCTGTCAGAAAGGAACGCCCGGGCAGCAAAAAAGCTACCTTTTACTGCGTCCAGTTTTTCCCTACCGGCGACTAGTAAGTCTCACATCCACATATACCCACATACTACAAGAGACGCCTCTAACGATCTTTTTACATCTTCACAGTGCATGGCTTGTGCCAAAGGACATCTCCAAACTCCAGCAACACGAGATCGAGTCGTACATCAATGAACCATACAAAAAGTCAGGCGACCTCCTTTCAGGGTATCGCATCGCCCTTGATCCAAAGGAATGGGAACAGAAACGTGTTCTTGCTACGGATGACGCCGTTGAGGAGGAAGCAAATGCGGAGATCGACCAACTTGAGAGTGAAGATGAGCATGGGGTACCCAAAAGACCACCGCAATCAAAATCAAAGAAACGAAAACGCGAGTCAGATGCCGCCTCCTCTGCACCGAAAGCCAAGAAAGCACCCAAGCCAAAAAAGGATTCGTCTGAGCCGGCGGTGAGGAAGAAGGCTGGCAGTGGCACTGCTGCAAAGGGGAGAAAGAACGGGAACAAATCTAAGACGATGGTCGAGTCGGAGGATGAGGCGGAGGCAGAGGCAGAGGACGCAGCAGAGGCAGAAGACGACGACGCAGGCCCAAGCAAGAAGGCATCTCCGCCCCCAGCGAAGAAGGCCAAACGCGAAAAAGACGACGACAATGACGACGGTTGGTGTTTCCGTTCTGTTTTTTTGATGGTTCAAAACTTCTGCATTTCTTTTTGCTTGCTTTCAATAACTTTTGTGTGTTGACTCGGGGTCTCGTTTGCTTTACAGTTATTACAGAGGATCCTGAAGCTATCCGAGTCCGCGAATGGAGACACAAACTCCAGAAGGCTTTCCTCGGCAAGGGCATACCGAAAGAAGAGGTACGCTCCCCCTTTGGCCCCCTAAATTTTCTATATTTTGTTTCTTTTTACCCCCTTTTCTCATTTTGTTCAATTCCTTTGTCCTTCTTGTTCTCTTTGCCTTGTTATATAGCCCACCACTACCGTTACTATCTTGCACACCTTGATCTGCCCAAATCCACCCAAACCCCGCTTGATCCCAACGTTATCTACATTATTATCGGCCTAATTTCCGATTCCACCAAGCGTGGCCTCTTCCTTTATCGTTTAATCATTCATTTAATACTTCCTACATCCTCTCGGGTATTGAAAAACATCGTCCACTCTGTTTACTCGGATTATTGGTTCCTATCTGCTATCTTGCGGCATCTAGATGTGCATTCCTTCCCGTCTTTCTTTTTTATCTTTGATTTAACCTTTCTATCTTTCAAAACAACATCTGACTCATCGCCCATATCAGGATACCCCCGCTCTAGCTGACCTCTTCACAACCGTCGAAACATATGACAAAATTTCTGTCCAATACCTCCAATTCTCCAAGATCGGCAAAGTGATGCGACATATTGCGTTGCTGCCGGACGAAAAGGTGCCCCGAGACGCAGAGTTCAAATTTAGGGAGCGGGCGAGGAAGTTAGTTGATAGATGGCATGCAGTGCTGAATGCTAACAAGGAGGGCGGGAACGGCGGGAGCGGAGAAGGGAACGGCAACGGCAACGGCCACAAGGAGGAACAGGGCGTAGAGGAAAAGACCAAAGATGAGGCCGTTACGAAGGCTGCTGCGGAGTTGGACCTTAATGGGAACGGAGGAGATGGTTCGTGGTTTCGTTTTCATTCATCTCCGCTATCGTCTGTTCCTATCCATCTGCTCCCCTATTCTTGCTCCATTTAGCTATTCCCGCCCTTTGGAACAAAGATGGCTGATTCTCTCCCTTTTTTTTTTTTTGAACTTGACAGTTTCGATGGCACCTCTCCCTACGTCAGGCGACACTGATGCCGACGCTGAAGTCGAAACGGAGCCACAAGCTGGCGAGGATGTGGTTCAGGGACAGGAAACAGGTGCAGGCGACGTGACAATGTCAGAAGAATGAGCGATGAGCACCCACGTTAGGGAAGGCGCGACCCAGCCCACCACAATATATGCTACATGCGCATACCCTGTTGTTTTATCCTGCATCTTACTATCGACCCCCCTCCCTCGCTTCCATTCACTCTCCCCCCGTCCGTCCTCTCCGTCTCGCCATTTTTGCACCTCCGTTGCTGTATACTGACGGTGGGCGATGAGTACGAGCCCCTTCTCCCCATCCCGTCTTATATCATATCGTATATCGTCTAACATCTGTTTGTCTATTCAGCCCCCCCAGCCCTTTTCTTTTTCTTATATATAGTACTTCGGGGCGCTTGAAAGGGCTTGAACTGATTAATAAATCCCGGCGCTGTTACTTTGTTTCATTTCTGTTTTTTGTTTTCATTTTTTTTTTGCTGGCTTTTTTTTCGATGTTCTCCCCCTTCTGTGAATATGAATACTTGGTATTATATTAGACATCAGTATCAGTACTACGAACTCCTGATAGCGATGAATGAACGGGGTCTTCGGACGATATCAACCCCATCTGGTGTTGTGCCATATTACAGTTTGGGTGTGTGGTTTGAAGTAGCGATATATTAGAATATTAATTTGGTACAAGCAGGTTGTTCGTGGTAGTTCCCCTCAGTCAGAACGGGGCCCAAAAGCTAGCGCTTCCGAATGTATAATTACATGTAATGCACGCGACAGTCACGGTGTAGAAGAAAGCGTTTAGAAATGATGGTGCACACACGGTAGCGTAATGATAAAGTAGATGGCAAACACTCCGGCGGAAAGTGAGTTTTGAATATTTGTTCATCAATGCGCCGAGGCGGTCAACTGGAGAATGGATTCGAAAGAGGGAACCCCGCCCAAGCAAGCCACAGTGGCATGGTGCCCGGAAAGCTGTGGAGAACCTGGACCAGCCAAACACGGAACCGACGGACCAATTACACAATCCCAGCAGGAGCGAGTGTCAACATGAGGTAGCGTGGCCGTTAAAAACGAGAATTTTGATGGTCAAGATGCATCGGCGGCTTCTAGCTTAAGAGGACTGGAGGAATCCGTATGACATACGCCCCTCTGACATCCGGGGTATTGGCAAGATAGTTGGGTGTCTAAGAGATGGAAAAAGCTGAGCATAGATTAGTGCGTCCGAGAAAAAGATGAGGGACGCAGTTGGATTAGTAGTCAACAGTTTAGCATTCGACACATACGGCGCTGATCGCCCCATTATAGGGCGCCAAACTTCGTTTCTCTTAGCTATTGATCACATCCTAGGGGAGTGTCAATCATGCCGTGGATACTTCCGAAGGAGGAGCAGTGAGGCAATTTAGTAAAGCAGTTTAGTAAACTACCTCGACGACAGCTTACAATTCAATGAACATTCTAGTCCCAAATCCCTTTGCACTTGAGCCCTCGAAAGATGACCTTTTCTCCAGAAAAAGCGCACGCATAGTCAATGAGTTTTGGTGTTGTATAGGAGATATAGTACTGAGAACGGGGCGCGGGTTTGGACTGAAGGAAGATGAGTAGACGCCCATTCCCAACAGAAGGTTCCCACGATATTATGTAATTACTCTTTAATCTCTTTCATCATTTGGGGGTCGACCAAGGGCGCTTTAAAAAAAGGAAATCAAAGGCGACATCTTTTCCCGTCCTGTTCTCGTCTAGACACGGCCCCTAGGACGTTCTCTATCCTGTATGGACCAGTGGCGCGTTGAACCATAAAACTAGTAAGATTTCATGTATCCATACTGGATATCACCTTCACGGATTGAAGGGTGTCTGTTTCTTAAAGGGCCTCTTTTTCTTTTGACATGTTCATGGCTTTATTTGCGTTCGGCGTCCTGCTGGTGGTTATGCGTTGAATTGTTCGGAGGAACTCATGTTAGCGCCCCTGGAGTCTCCTTGCTCTCCCCAGTCCAATGCACACCATCGTGCCTTCCCTTCTCTGCTGTGTGCCCTTTCTCCTTTGGTTGCCACAAGCAGGTTCCGATACACTTCTAATTCTATTCCCACCTTGCACATCGCTAATGCCACAAAAAAACCTATTTCTAATGACCACACTGAGCTAGCCCTCGCTGGAGCCCTCGTCTAGCGGCCTGTAGTACCGTGTTTAGCTAGCTCGGTTCCCTCGGACTACGCTTGGTGCTTATCCCCTTGGACTTCCTGGATCGATTATGCGATGGTCCTTAATAACGGGCATGATTTTCCGGCTGGCTAGGAATCAGTCATGTTGAGGTCTTCACATCCAGTTCGTAAATTCAAAGCGACCATGTCCTTCCTTAAGTATAGCTTTTCTCCTGCTTAAGATCCAGCGCCGTTAATACTCTGTCCCCAGCCGCGAGTGAAATTCATTTCATGAGTTCCCTCCAACAAGGCCGCCACGCAAATTTGATTTACCTCCCCATTTCCACCCTCACGGGCCACCCCAGGTCCCGCTAGCACTACAATAGCTATCGAGCATTTTCTGCTAAAGCTGTATGCCACTACAGGGTCCGTCACTTTTTCACCCAGAGTCTCCAGTCAATTCAGTGGTATCGTGTTTGGTTGGACGAAGATACCTACAGCAGTTATGGAGGTCGATCCATCTGCAGAGCGTGGCATATGTCCATCAATATATTCATCTTAGTGCCCGCTCCATTCGTTCATATCATGACCCATGCATAAAGCCCATATAAATTACTGTATTTACTAAATTCTTAGGACGTAGGATTTATTAAAGGTTTCTCATAGCATGGTGTGGAAGACGTTCAAATCATAGGGAAAATTGCAACTATAGTACTGGCATGGCATGTACGCAACCTTTTCTACCCGTCCGATGGCCAGAAGCTCCGTGGCCTTATATTACCTGGGCGGGTCCAAGGATACAGGGGGAAATGACGTGGACGGATTCCCATCTTCCAGGTCGGCGGATGAGTCAGTTTGTGTTATGTTTCGAGATACAGGAACTGGCCCAAAGGAAAATCGCAAACTACCTATGGCCGTATCTTGCATTTTATCCCTCAAATACCCACGTAAGTTAAGGCTATAGGAGAATTAGTCAGTAAGTATACATAGTTTGAGATACCAGCCTATTCTTACATCACCACTAGAGAATTCGTTGTGTCAGGAGGGTATGATAATTATTTATAGAACTCACACGTCGTTATGACATACAACTTGCTTAAGATGATGTGCAGAGAAAGCCTATAACAACAAGACAGGCTGATTAATGGGCGACACAAGGCCAAGGTGGTGACCGGACCAGAGTAATGTTTTATCTGGATGAATAGCAATCATGGTGATGTGCCCAATTTGCACAAGGACTATCAATATACCACGGGTGACTGTAAAAATAAGAAGGCGCTGGAGGACCATTCGGGTGCTATCGTACGATCAGTTATTATATAGACATTTTAACATGCTGACCAACCCCTTAAATTCTGTGGAAGCTGTTGAAAGTGTCCAGGAGAGGCCAATAGTCACGACATCTGTCACGACTCCTAGCGAGTGAAAGGCCAAAAGCTCAAGCTAAGTCCAGAATTAAGTATCTGGATTATGAATAAGGCAAATAGTATACCGTTGTCCCTGAGCTCCCAAGATTGCGAGGTACATTATTATGTACCCTTCTTGCAATAATGTCTGAAGTATTTCCAATGAAAGGTTGTCCGGGGCCCAAGCAAAGCATAGCTTACACACGCCAAGAACTAGATTCCCACTATAAAAATTAAACGCCCTGAGACAAGCTGAATAGAGACACCCAGCATCACTCCACTTGTTAGTATCTAAACAGGCTATGAGTGGGATCCGGGGACGGGAACTTTGCATGATCAGGCCTACAATGGTTCCAGGAATCCAACGGCTTCTGCTAACTGTTTGATACTTTTTCACCTAATTGACAGAGAGAGAAGCATTTTGGAACTTACCCCTGAAAATTCTGAGAGAAAAAAAAAGGTGTACCCCACCGATAGAGAGAATACTATACTGGGGTCTTGTGGGGCTGTACATACAGAAACATTATGGTTCCTGTAATTGAAAAGTCAATACTGTTGCCGCTTCTGTTTGGATGTAAGTTGTGGGGCATTCACTGAGTAGTCAAATGACCAACATAGACCACAATTGAATGGTATTTAAATCGCCAAAATTTAATATCTTTAGACAGTTGCATGAGGGGTGGGAAAGTCCGACAAATTTAAAGTACCAACCAAGTGATGATGCAAAAGCTGCACATTACAACTAGTGTCTGCTATATCGAGTACCCTGTGCAAAGACTTGAGTATGAAGACCCCGATTGTGCCAATGTATCATACATAAGTACTCCGACCTTTGATGAAATTTATCATTGAGCAAACCTGGGGTAGGTATAGTTCACTCACAAAAATTCGAAGAGACCACCGGTCTTGATTTTTATGTGCATAGATCCAACCTTGAACTAACGTAACGCCAAGCAAACTGGGTTGATTATATGATCAGTTTTAAATTAACGACCTGAGAATCTACTGAGGCTTGACTGAGGCTCACATAGATGATACAATGAAACCTGGAAAATCAGGGCCACACCCAAAGTGATACCGATGTCATCTATCACTTACTAAAAAAAAATCCACTAGCAAGCGAGGATATGTCATTAGCAGAAGTGGTCATATTCGAGTAGGAGCGTAGGGGTGCGCTCCATACCGTAACGGCTATCGGCCGTACATATACGGTAGGCCTACGGTTACGTCCATACCGTGGCCGTGGCCGTCGGCGGTGATTCAAAGCCTTCACGGTACGGACGGTAGTCGATACGGCTCAAAACGCCCGTATAACCGCACACGGATATCAAAAAAATATCAATAGCGCCTTGTGCTTGCCGGTACTAAACCGGCACTGCCTATTAGTCAGATAACTTTCGAAGTAATGATCATATCACTTCTAACAATATCAAAGACCCGGATGAATGAGCAATCAGGTTTCGGCATGGGTACCGCCATAAGAACATATAAAAACATCATTACTATCTTTGAAACGGCCTAAATTGGAACCTGACCCCTTCAGTTAGCATGTTTTTTCTACGGTTAATGGAGAGTCAAGAACAAGATGATACCTGGTGCATCATATAAGCACTAAGACAGCGTAGTGATCACGCACTTGTTATGTTTCGGGGCAAAGAGGCTACCCAATGTAGATAGATGACTTGTGAAACATTGTTAGATCAGTAGTGATAGATCGGTGTATTTTGTTACTTGCAGTGTTATCGTGCCAAGGGGCACCAAGTATATTCCTCCCGAACACTTATTACATAGCTTATGGGGGTGTCAATGATGCTGCGAAAGCTTTTAAAAATGGAACAGTTAAATAAACCACCTCAATGATTCTACAACTTACAATTATGAGCTGTCCTAAATCCCTTTCCATTTCCCCAGTTATATTTCTGCACTCGAAGGAATAGCCATTCTCCCGGGGGGAGTGTACACATGGATGGTGGATTTGCAGTCATACAAGGGGCAGGTGCGTGGGAGACGGAAACGCCTGCCTCGGGCACCCATCATTCAACAGAAGATTCCCACGATATGCATTCCCCTCAAGTCTTAATCCATCACCCACTCAGAATCCACCTAATGGCGCTCGAGTTGATCCAGGTAGTTTATACACACATCTGATCAACTGTTTCTCTTTAGTCCTGTCACCATTTCCGGCCTTTGCAGTTCGACCGACAAGATGCGCGCTGGGGCATAATGTCCAACATCATTATGATTCGTGCCACTCTTCACCCCTTGGAGCCCATTTCATGCCCTTGCTCCTTGGGGGTTTTCCATATGATGTATTGTGGGGGTGGGGAAAACGGGTACGGATATCAGTAAATGAATGTCCAAGAAAAGGTGGCGAAACATTGGTTAGATCTTCCCGGAAAAATAACTCAACCGTGAGGTCCACCATCCAAACCGCGAGGATAAATCATGTGCTGGCGTGTCTAACAACAACCATAACAAACCTCCTCGATTCGTTAAGAATGCGGCTTCATTCTGACAATGATATTGCTGCTGGAAAGCTCCTGGGCCAGACTTTGTGTAGTCCGTGAAATGATTCCCACCGTAGGAATCATTTCACGGACTACACAGGACCTTTTCTTGCCAACCGCTTATCTTGCTTTGCAAGATTCTGGAGCTGGCAATGACTAGACCCTAAGCTTTAGGCCTCAGGCCTCAGGGGTTCATACTTCAGACTTAATCTCATCGGCACAGGGATATAAAGGATTTCCATAATTTTCAAAGTACCGAATTTAGTTTGTCGCCCACCGTGAAACTTGAAGAAAGGTTCCGGAAGGCACCAGACTGCCCCATGGGCCACACACAGGCCACCGGGTCCATAGCGTGGGCCTTGATAGTTATAACTATATCATCGTGTCGCCCTCTCTTCTGGAAATAGAGTCTGGGTTCTCGGTTTCTGGACGCGCTACGCGTCCAACGTTATTACTGCAACGTTGTCCGTCAAATTTTCACATTTATCGCATCAAATATCAACGCCGACACCACGGCCACCGAGCGCCCACGACGGTCGGGCATTTTTGGATACTCAGACAAATTACATATCAATGTCAAATTGAGGGTCCGTGGACCTATTGGCGTTGAACGAATATTTAAAACGCCTGGATCGGAGGCCAAGTGACTTCATCGGTACGGGGGTTTGCGGTTGGGTGATTGGTGATGGAGGTCCCCGTGATGTTAGATACTCAGTTAGCTTCCGTGTATTCGTGCGGCTTGAAGAAATGCCGTGTAGGCCTTCTAGATAGGTTCTGGAATTCTGGGCGCGTTACGCGTCCAACGTCATCAACGCCATCTAACAAGCATTCATCGGACATTCGAACGCCGGACATTGAAACATTCCATGTTCAACGTCAGACAGCGGACGTTGCCTGTTACCTGGGGACGCAAGGTTTGTAAATCATGGACTTTCCCAGATCGGAAATTCGGGGTGTATCCGCGGCGTGGGGGGCTGAGTCGTTGGGGATTGGGTACGCCTGAAGATCTGGAGCCTTGTTCAACGTTCTTGATTAGTATTAGTATCAGTGTTGTTGATGTTGAAGTTGAAGAGGCTATTGAAAAATGTTTTGAGTCTTTACTTGTTCCAGGTTCGAGGAGACGAGTTACGGTGAAGATGGCAGATGGAACTTATGGTTTTGACTCGTGGGACGGATTAGGATGGTGTCAAGTAAAGTTTTTTCGAACCCGGGAGAATGATTCGTGATCTGGGGTTTGTAATGGATGGATGAGGGAATTGCTTGGTTCGTGAGCCGGACGGAGTTCGACTGGATATTGATAGGGATGGGATTTTGGCGGGTGGCGAGGAGGTACGTGGGCGGGGGGAGCAACCACCCCGTTTGGGATCGACAGCTCACGCCTGGGTCAAATCTGTACCTGCCTGAGGGATTACCGCCATTGCGCTTGCAAACGCCGCCAAACTATAAGCAGATAACATTGAAGTTATGAACTAACCAAGAACAATTAGTGCCACCTTAGGACACCGTCGGACTGATTTTCATCATGAAGACTCGACTGACAGAATGGTCTGTAGAGGCAGACAGAATACAAGTACTTCCAAACTCTGCCTTATACACCGTCCTCAACATTAGGTCCTTCAGACAATGTCCTTTTGAAGTTTGGTGCATTCGTGTTGAATGTCACCGTCGGTCGCCGAGAATAAACGGCAAGTAGATACATCAGCGTAGACTGAGGCATCTCCACTAGAGATATGTGGACCACCTCCATGCGTCACAAAGCAGGCACTAAGGCTAAAAAGGCTAAAATCAGGAAAACGCAAGCGCAGTCACAATGTGTTGAGCACAGTCGTTCCCGCAGCCATTTAAAACCAAAGTTGACTAGGGTCGCGGACCGAATGAATAATCCATGAGGTCTGGAGACTGTCATCAGTTGTTAGAGTCACTAATGCGGCGTACCAAGGCCGCATTTTGATGGAAGAAAGATGGCATCTATCGGACGTTACATCAGGGCACAATCTGGCACAGTTACTGACGCACTCTGACGCATCGTCCAGTAAATATACATCAGTATGAGATGTTACCACGCAGATATTTTGAGACTCGGAGCATCATGTTCGTGCGGTCCGGCGTTTTTTTAGGGGAAGAGCTTCCATTACTTTATGTCTCACGGGAAGTTTCAAGATGATGATCGTGGACCAAGCACATTGGTTGATCCTTCGGTGTTGTCGGCGACATCTCCTGAGAGCCATATATAAATATCCATCGATCTCCGGACTCAGCTCCGGCTCCGGCTTCGCAGCTGAGTTTGTAATTATTTTTTTGCCAGTTGTCAACTCATCACAACGAGTTGGTTGACATCCATAATTTTGTCACCATGTATCGTCTTGCTTTGTTATATTCATCATCCATGAAGTTCTGAGCGGCCGGTTCAACTACTGCTATGTCCTTGCCCCATCTATGAGTACAAGAACACCCCGATCACAAGCCTGTTTGATCGATATCGTTAGTTTTTTCTTTTCCTCCGGCGTATGGAAGACTGATCTTTTCACCCAGCCCCAGCTCTGAGCTCGACTGGTATCCTTAACTGGTTAGTTCTCAAAGTCTCTTTTGGATCCCGAACGATGATACTCTTGTCTAATTTCAACGAACGCCGTTCTACGGAATGTCTGCGCAATGTGTTCAATATTAATCCTAGTTATACTGAACTCTTGATTAATCCCACCTACTATACCCAATACTAACGAGACTGATCCCGTAGGCAATCTCTACAGCGTGACAGTTGCTCGCGCCAATTCATCCGCTTGAAGTTCTGTGCCTACATGTCTTGTGATATTTTGCCCAGTACTAGGTTCTCTGGCGGTTAGTCCATCTTCCATTGCGATCGCTGAGATACGTCTGACACCTCGTTTCAGGGGTAGACTTAAGATCGTCATATGCGGGACCTCAAATTCAGTAATAGTTCACTCGCATGTATGTCGATCGTTCTAAGCCAGATTCGCGACATATGATGAGACTTTTGTCTAATATCTAACGAACGCCGTTCTTCGGAGCGTTTGCGCTATGTGTCTACCATTTAATCCTAGTTATACTGAGCTTCTTCCTCGCAGGTTTATGATATAGTACTGACGATGGGTTATCTTGTTTTTACAGACACGTAGATGCAAGCGTTTTGCGTTACGCAATATGTATATTGGTAAGACCCCCCCCCCCCATATCTATGCCTTTAGGATGTTAATACGTTTCGAAGTAGAAGGCATTTCCACCACTCAATCCGCTTTTCCAAGAGTCTCCGAATATCCAACAAGCTCTTCTGCGACTTCTTCGACCAACTCCCTCTTGACAAGATCCTTCTTCCATTCCCCGACCCTCTTTGTCCAGAAAGCACCACTTGCATTCCCATCTTCCTCCCCATACCAACACCCAGCTAACCCAGCGTACACCGCACCAACGGTGTCAGCATCATTCCCCAGGTTTACAACCATGATGGCGCCCTCCTCAAAGGTGTTCGTGGCGAGGAAACAGTAAAGTGCTGCGATAAGGGTGTGTAAGACATAACCCGATGAAGGAAGTTGACTTTCTTTTGGGATAGTTTTTGGGAATTCGCTTCCGACGGCGATTGGAGTAGATTGCGTCTTCTGGATTAGCTGGAGCAAGGGGTGATGTCTTTGATAGTACTGCTCATGCTCTACTATCGATGTCGGGCACGGAGGGACATCGGGAGAGAGCGAAAGTGTCTGTTGAAGTTTGATGTTGGTATATGGGAATGTCGTGATGTACTTCACTAAATCTAGTTTTGTGAAACCCCCATCTCCTTCGTTTGGGTTCGCATGTCTGACGATCTGCGTGATCATGCCTGTCCACATCTCACACGCCTCGAGACAAAGGGCGTTTGGGTGAGTTGTCTCGCTGCTTCGTCTCGCATAAGACCTAGCTAGTGTCTCGTCTCTCCAATATGCCAAACCAATAGGGAGAATGCGCATTAAGCTTCCATTTCCACCGAAAACATTGCCACTAAGCTGCAGCCGGATTAGACGAAGTGGTTCCACAGCTGTATGTTCCGCATCGGCCGAAGTGTATCGATCATAAATAGACAGCGCTCGCCGAATCGTGTTCCCAATGTCAAAACATCTACCTACAGGGGAGAGAATACCTTCCTTGTACCAACTCATATAAGTGTCCAACTGATGTTTCTCATCAAACCCTCCTTTGAACTTGGAAGGGAGACCGTTTACCGACTCGGGAACATATGTGGCGAGCGATCTGGCAAGGCAAAGCGTCATAGATGTATCGTCCGTCCACACCCCTGGTGGGAGAGAGAAGTTATCGTTAGGGATCATCGAAGTTACAAGGGGGAAAGTAAATCTGGCGCGGAACTCTGGCGGCCCTCCAAGTGCATCTACCATTGCGGTAGCGAGGATAGACACACGGATCTTTATCGACGGATTCGCGATTGTGAGATACTGGGTCTGGAGTGGCGGCATGGCCACACTTTCCGATTTCATATATCGGAATTTACACAATCTCCACGAAGGCATCTTTTAAGCGTTGGTTGTAGAAGCTGACAAATAGAAGCCATGCGACAACAAATAACCCAGGTTGTTGAAGGTATATTTATTAAAGATTAGAACGTGCTACATCAAGTTGATGGATCTGCTGGAGCCCCCATTTCCTTACCAGATTAGCAAAAATCCGCATATCCGCGGCTGTGTTGTTAGCATGAATAACGATTCGCAGCCGCTCCTGACCGCGTGGCACAACGGGAAACGAGAAGGCTTGCGCAGTGTAGCCTTTCTCGTTGAGATAATGTTGTAAGGAGACAGGATAGGATGTAAGAATAGGGAATATGGGTGAGATTAGTCCAGTTGCTTGGTCTACCCCTTTCCTTTCTGGTAGAGCAAGGATACTGCGCGGCATCCCAAAAAAGGCATCCGATATGGTCTTATAAAAGAAATTTGACGCAGAGCGAAGGCGCTCACGTTGCTGATCAACGGTGCGGTCAGTATTTTAATTACTCACGGGGGGGATTGATCAAAACCCTCACCTCATCTCCAATTGGGCTAATCAAGATGTCAAAACAATATTTGATGGTGACTAAGTCAATATGTGGAAGAGATGTGCTATACATCAGAGGCCTGGAGTAATTTGCGATATATTGATAAATTGTTGTGGACGTTAAGATGAAGGCTGAAGAGCTTTGAGACTCTCTAAACAATCGCACTGGTAAAAGAACATACCTCCAATAAAATTAGGAGCCTTTGTAAGGGGATGTATGACGGTATGGACACGGTCTTGAAGCCCCAAATGCTTGACCAGCCCTTTACCCTACGGCCCACATAGCCCGATGGAATGAGCTTCATCGACGACGATATGTGCTGCTGAACGTGGTACATGTAGTTCCACCATCTCCACCATTTCTTGAAGAGGGCAGAAGTCTCCATCCATACTATAAGTCGATTCTAAAACGACAAATAATGTGGAGACCCCTGCGCTTATCTGCGGCTGATTTTCGAGGACGTGAAGTAGACAAGTCTCGAGAGATGTCGGCGAGTTATGTGTAAACGAGAACATGTTATTCTTCGCGCGAGACATATTCATGCCGTCGTGGCACGAGGCGTGAACAAGCGCATCATAGACGAAAACATCTCCTGGCTGTGGGACCCCGCCAAGGAAAGAGAGGTTCGCAATATATCCAGAGTTAAAAATCATCGCCGCTGGAGCGTCATACATGTCTCGAAAATAGTTCTCGAGATCAACATGGTCGTTCGTTGTGCCATTCAAGGCTCGACTCCCCTGCGAACCGAACAGGTCTATGGTTTCATCAAGCCTGTCGAGCAAACCCTGTCGCATATGTGGCAAAGATGAGAGAGAGAGATAGTCGTTCGAGAAAAAGTCAGGGGCATCTCCTGGTAGCGGTTTGGAAATGTCGAAGAGTGAGACGCCACTTCTTGCACGTTCTCGAAGAGCGAGCTCTGCTGCTGCAGTCAAAGTGGACATGAGTGCGTTGGTCAATGTGGTAGTAGAACTCCTCACAATTTCGAGCTGGATTTTATGATAATGAGCTCGGTTACTTGATAAAGTATAACATACAATCTAAACTCTTATGGATTTCGATGGAATGGAAACTATTCCTTTAATGACCAGAAGTCCCCAAAGCCATCGGGCCCACTTTGTTTGCGGAAGTGATGAGTAGTGTTCACTGAATAATGGGTCGCTGGCCCCGCGGAAAGGCACCGTAAGGCTGGTGGGGATCGCGGTATGGCGTGGTTTGATCATGTGTGATGTCACGGCGAGGGCATGATCGGTATTTTATGTCCAGGTGACTGCAAAAACATTCCTGTCTAGACTCTAACATACGGTGTTAGACGGCATCTGCCTGTAACGAGCTAACTCAGGACAAGAGGTGCTATCGAAGGAATAATGTGGTACCGTCCGGACAATCAAGCCTTCCTTGGCGTAGATGCAGGTGTTTGAGAATTATCACGTCATAGATGACGCATAAAATGAGCGATACGTAGGGGTTTGTGATTCGCGGGTTTCACCCTTTGTCTTGAAGCGCGACCATGTGTGTATTCCTGGTTGGTGAGGATACATGCCATTCGGAGTTGCCCAACCGCCGGAAAGAAAAAAGTGCCCAAATGAAAATTCTGGTACGTTGAAGCCATGTGAGGTTTGACTGTCGAAAATGGGTAAATTTCGTGCCACAGTAAATTGAACAGTTCCCGTCGATCACAAAGCTGCCATTGGAAACTGGAGCGTCGAGGAAAATTGTTCGTTGCAGTCATTAACAGCACCGAGTATTGGTATAGATACAGGGGTATTCTATTTTATAACATTGACAGCCATCCAAACACTGAGAACTTCCGCTTACCTTTAAGAATACCGACAACGAGTGTCCTTCATTCTCGTTCTTTAGAGCGGCCGTCACTGAGCTGCAGGAGAAACGACGTGAAAGTCTTGTTGTGACGTTTCGTGAGGCTACTGCATGAGAGTGCGCACACTGACCCTGCGGATGGTCCGGTTTGCGGAATAACATTTTAAGAAGTTGATACATTGACATCATTCTAGAAGAAAATTCGTGAGACAGAAGTTGTCAAAGGGGTTCCGGGAGTTCAGTCAGAATGAAACCTTTCATATGCCGACATAGCGGCATGAGGGTGCGGGAGCCTTTGGGGTGGAATAATAACTCTTAGTTCAAAGGCGGTGTAGATTGTTCACCTATCGGAGTTAAAGACATATCAGATAGAGAAATAATATGGATGAAGCCTAGATAAATTTTGAAATCGGGTGTATGAACAACAGTCAACTCGACTTATCATTGGAGATAAATTATTGGAGTTGGCTTGAACCAACCCACTCGTAACCGAACACGTGAATTTTCGATGATAATGCCAAACATTAACACACTAAAAAATTGTAGCCCAGCTTATACTTGCGTTGTACTTGACATCGTTGAAGTTGTGCCCTCACGGCAGTCTACTGAACCATATATACCAAGTGTTTACACATATCTACATCGCCTCATGGATATGGACGCGGGGGTACAGTTGCAACCCACGTGACAGGATACTCTCCGATTTGGCCACC
Organism: Clitocybe nebularis; assembly: GCA_900068955.1. Taxonomy (NCBI): domain Eukaryota; kingdom Fungi; phylum Basidiomycota; class Agaricomycetes; order Agaricales; family Clitocybaceae; genus Clitocybe; species Clitocybe nebularis. Next base: position 5,970 of record CEMJ01394325.1, on the reverse strand, counting down.
GGATACCTACGACCAACCTCGGCGTCTCCCACTCTATACTAATCGTAAGGCGTCGTCTTGTTATTCTATGGGATTAGCAAGGCACCATTAGGAGAGACTAATTTTGGATGCTTCTGTTGGCGGTTCAACCCATTTTCCACTCTGATCTACAGGCCGTGATCCATCCTGGCGTGGCGTGCAAGTCTCTGCCTGGACACAATTAACACCATATCAATCTGGGGGATATTCTTGAAAAGGTTCTGAGTGATTCATTTTTCTAACCATGTTGTTCTAAGCTAATATGTACAACTTGAAGATGAATCTCGGGAACTCCACAGATACTCGGCAACCTCAAGGATCAAGGGGCTTCTCTCATTCCGTCTTTACCCGGCGTCCTCGCGCTTGGCCTTCGGCTTGGTTCTGAAGTGTTGCCGCCAACAATCACTCGTTTTCATCAAATCGATATCAGTAGTCGACCATTCGCGATGATCAACGATGATCAATCATTTGTTTTTCAGAGGTTGTGGGGCCAGAATAGGCCTTTCCTGATGAAACTTGGTTAAGCTTGGGCGGTTCGTTCAACTGCCGATTATGGCATAAGTTCAGGGATCCATATATCAGACTGTCGGGCCGTCTGCGTGTTGGCCAGTACATATCAGTGCTATGATCCATTAGTACGTTGGAAATCCAAACCTATTGGATATATTGCGTAGCTAATGAAACTCTCACAGTCTATTGGCATTCTACCCTTTGAATCTAATTCAGTCAAAAGTCGACCCTGTCCAACGAGCTTGTCGCGGTTAGCACTTGATTAGCATTCTGAGAGTGTCCACACCAGCAGTTTTTATGAGTCATGAAAACACGTTCCCCACCAGGAGCATATTGTTGGCATCGATACCTCTTCCAGTTTGTTATGCATCTCCGTTCTTGGCGCTGTCCCACATCACGCATCAATTGATAGTCTCGACTGGTCCTTACTTCAAAGAAATGTCCGGATGGGTACATTGTCAAATCAATCCTTTGTACTCCTGTGCGGCATCTTCCCTCGTTCATATACGTATGTATGATAACGGGGACAGCGATCGGCCAACCCAGGGAAACGTTTCAGACCTTACGAGACTATGTATGGGCGCCAGGAACACCAAGCAATTTATCGAAGGCAAGTTGCGCCTTCACAAGTCTGGATCAGTGGCGACTGGGATCTGCTTCTGGTCTAACCCCAGGTTGGGACATGGCGGCGTTCTGGAGCCCCACATATCGATGACGTCGGTTATTGCCGTGGCGGATTTATGGCAGAGTAAATCGTGTAACAACCATTCAATAATAAACATTATGAGTCGTGGTACCGGCGTTTCTGTCAAGCAGGTCTTTGATCCGTGTTAGCTATTCCTCTTCAGACACGGAAAAGGAAAGGACCTAAGGTTCTAATTGTATAGGCGCTTCTAAGCTAGGCGCCAGTTGTGGTTGTTAATTCCGGTTCTTCGTCATAGCGGCCTCAGGGACAGATTGGACCAGGTCAATATATTAGTAAACCCCATTCGAGCTGATTACCCTTGGATTGTCAGTTCCAGGTGACCCACGTTTCCCGGAAAGGCTAGTTCTCTCGACAAGTTCGGTAGAAAGGAGGCTCTTCATATCGTGATAAGATATTGTGGCTAGCATGGTAGAGGATAGCTGGAGCTGGAGATCGGCCTTGGGGCGCTGCAACGTATTTCAGATCGGACCCACCGGTGTGGAACTAAGCTGACTATACTGTCCACTATGACATAATCAAAAATGATCGAAGTTCCCCCTTTTGTTCGTGTCCCATGTCTTCCGTGAATGTTCAACGCAGGTTGCATTTTGGAAGGCCCATTATGACCTACATCGATGTTCTTCGTTTTATGGGAAGACAAGTCATGTTTAAGTTGTCTACGAACATTTACATTGTTATCAAATGTCACAGAAGCAAGTTGCTATCTGATAACTATGTTTGCATAGAGCCATCAAGGGCAGACAGAAATGACATCGATAGCGCTGAATTCCGAGCTTATACATAGCCGGCATGAGGACATTCATTCAAACGAAGGAATGCAAAGGGTCAAGAGGATTGAATGAACGAGGGAAAGGGTCAAATGTTAGCGATAACTTTCTGTCCCGGTGGATGGGGTGGGATAAAGGAGGAGTGAAGGACCAACTAGAAAGACGAAGGAAGGCGTTGGTACGGACAGCCCAGGATAAAATGATTTAGCAGAAGGCTGAGGGAGGTCATGCGCAGCTTGGTCGGGTGTGAACGGTCTGTTAGGGGGAAGCTTGTCAGGGTTCAAGATGGGTAAAGGAAGCTCAGCTGAGATTGGATGGTGAGAACATGTAGCCAGGATGGTTTGCCGAGGGTGTGCGACGCTAATTTTGCATCATAATCGGAAAAAAAAAAAAAAGGTTTCGATAAGCTGGGTGGGTGAGATTTTTGGAGGGTCGCTGCGACTTGGATAAGAGAATGAGATCGGGTCGGGAATTCCGGGCAGAAGGATGCATCAGAAATGGGCTATGAGGTAGAGATGGACCTGGAGGTGATTAGAACAGATACGACGAGAGGTTGGAGTTGATTGTACGGTGATTTGACATCGAAAATGCTAGTGTACTTAAATGAAAGGTGGACTGGAACGAAGGAGAATGAACAATAATGATTACGGAGAGGTTGGTGGAAAGTGGAGGAGTGATGATTCACGTGGGTGACGACCAGGTACATCCGTTATACTGGTTCCGCTCAGCGTGGGTAAGTGTTTCCTAAACAGGAAGTATCAGACCCTGGCAAAGCCTGTGCGTCCAAATTTGGAGTAGAGTTTGGCAGTGTGATTAATCGTTATTCACAAGCAGCCTATGTTTTTGTCTTCCTTTCTTTCATCCCCGATATAATCCCGGGCCCCTCAGCCTGCGGTTTAGGGTCTGTTGCTGCATGTGCTGTTAGGCTTGCAAGGCACCTCAACCTTTTCATCAGTTTTCAGGGAAATAAATCATCTCGTGCGAACAGCCGCAACTCCATAACTTGTTGTATAGGTTGAAAACACAGATCCATATGTAATCTTCTGATCTTCGAATCAGCTTAAGGTTATTCTCACTGGAGTCGCGATCTACCCGTGGGCACGAGAGTTTACCCCTTCTTACACTCAAACTCGCGTGGCCTTGCTGCATACACACAACACACCAATCCCCTTTCTTTTGCCGTCCCGTTGGTTATGGTCGCCAGCACAAGTAGTGATATCTACTCTCCATTACAATACCGCATGAATACCGAAGAAGGACCTCAGTCCAGTGAAGAGAGTTCTGGTTTGCATTCACCAGTATTCGGAGCAGTCTTTCCTCCTCCGCACGGTGACAGTTGTGAGTTGTTGCTATCGCAGCCACTTCAGCTATTCGCTTTAATTCTCATCTTCTTTTCAATAAAGTCCGGTATCAACATGATCAACTTAACGTTCAACGTGCCGCGGGCACCCAGGCGGCGCAATACAACTACACAACGACTCTAAACGTGCAACAGGCTCCGCTCATTGATACGACACTAGAGGTCCCGAGCCCAAGCGCTCAACTTGTCACGTTTCCTTCTCATTATGCGGTTACTCTGCCGTCTCGTAACCACCTTGGACATGACTTCCCTGTTCAGCAGCTGGTCAATTCTCGTCTCCCTCCTGCTGTCCATGGTGGTGGGCCCATAGACCTCAGGTATAACTCCCCCTCTGAGCGACGGTTGCCTGGTGGACCGTCTCATGACCAAACATATTTCCGACATCCCGGGAACTCCACTACAATACCCATGGATGGTGATCGTAGGCCTCCTCCCATGTCCTCATCCGAACGCAAGGAACCTTCTACAAGTAGTATTGTGGCGGGTGGTTCGCGTGAATCGCGAAAGGAGATATCCACCGTTGTCATAGCCTGTCGTCAATGGTGTGTTCTACCTTCATTATGTTCTTTCATTAAACCTTTTAACGAAATGCTAACGGATTGCGGGCTTCGTTACCCTGCTGCCTTTCCATAGTCGTGGTCGAAAAATCCGTTGCGACTCTACAAGACCCGTATGTAACAATTGCGTCCGACGATCCAATGTATGCGAGTACGATGCAGTTCCAAAACGAAGGGGTCCCGATAAGCGTCCCGGGACTCGTCAGCGATCATGTAAAAAGCGACCTGCAGATGGGTCTGCACCTCCTCCCCCGAAGCGCAAGCGAACAACCGGCGATCGCTCCTCTGACTCACGGGAAACTGCACCTTCCAAAGTGAAAGAGAACATGGCGAGCGAACAACACTCGCCATCTTCTTCTAGACATGCCGATCGTTCGCAGGAGTCACATACACAGAGCCAAGTACTCCATGATCCAACTTCATCGCCAATGGAATTGAGGATCTCAACGGATGGGTTGACTGTTATGGAGGTGCGTGTGTTCTTCCTTTAGGAGCCTAGCCATTTATCATCATGGTAGTATGAACAGTCTCCGACAACTCGCCGACCTTATTTATACGGCTATGAGCAAGGTTCTTATGCCAAACCTTCACTTCTTCGGCAGTTCGACGTGAATACTTCACGATCCCTAGACGCGACTCATTGGAAAACTCCAATCCTCGAAACAGATCAAAGAATGTGGTGGGATCGTTTTTTGGGGAGATATCCGTAAGTCCAAGCAGATAAGTTATGACTCCCTTCTCATTACGTTTAAGGCTCAAGAACATTGACAAAGATCTTACTTACTTGTATGCTCCTTTCCTCAGCGTCTGGTACATACTTCTTATTTTACGAATTGCTTAACAGGTTCAAGGATACCGGATACTGG
>CEMJ01394324.1:147683-181998 GCA_900068955.1 Clitocybe nebularis | reverse complement strand
TCCGGTCTCTGTTATTTATATCTACATCACACATCTCTCCCCCGGCCCGACCCTTCTATGCCCACCCACTTTTACGTAATCCCGCACACGGCTCTCCTTTCACCCTAGGTCATCCACCTCCCGTTTGCGCTTCATCTCTCGCGACACCCTGTGCTGCGCAGACTCGTGCTTCGCAAGCTCAACGGGCACCTTTGACACCGGGCTTTTCGAGATTTCTGCATATTCAAATCAGTCAGCAAAATTCCCCCTTCTCCCAAGCCTTTCCACACACCTTGCTTCAAATCGTACCTGAGATCAGTCCCGCGATAGGAAGGCAGATAACACATCAGTCACTCAAAAAATTCATCAAAAATCATTAAATCCTCACATGACTTCGTCGTCATCGTTCGTCAGGAACGTAATCGCCGTCCCCAGCTTTCCCGCCCGCCCTGTTCGTCCTGCATAGCCCAATCAGCGTCTCGAATCCTCAAAAACGTTGGCTCCGCTCTCTTACCAATTCGGTGCACATAGGCTTCGATCGTGTTCGCCATTTGAAAGTTGATCACAAGGCTCACGTCCTGCACATCAATCCCACGTCCTGCCAAGTCTGTCGCAACAAGCACATCAGACTCTCCGCTTCGCAGCGACTGCAGCGACGCCTCTCGCTGCTCTTGGTTTTTGCCAGAGTGCAGCGTCGCCGCGTTCCACTGTAATCATTCTCGTTAGCCTTCAATTCTATTTTTGGCTTCCATAACATTACCCCTGCACGTGAAAGGTCCTTTGCAACCATGTCCGCCGTCTTTTTCTGGTTCACAAACACAATGATCGGCGACGCGTATTGTCCACTGTTCAGTATCTCTAGCAGCTTTTGCCTGTCCGACATCATTAGTTCTCGGCATCTCGTCTCCTTTGCAAGCGACCCACTTTTTCTTCTCGTCCCCACTCACAAACTCGACCCGTTGCTCCACCGTATCCACCGCACGTCCTGCTTCTCCAATCGTGATCACCGCAGGCTTCCTCAGGTACTTTCTCGCAAGCCGCTCAACCGCTGCTGGCATCGTCGCCGAAAATAGCGTCGTCACCCGCGTCCGTCCCTTCTTGATCATCGTCTCCCCGTCCACATCCATCTGTTCCCCGAGATCTTCACCCTGCATAGTTTCCGAAGGAAGTGCATCCAGTATAAACGTAAGATCCGTCTCGAATCCGAGATGAACCATTCGATCGGCTTCATCCATTACAACATACCGGCATTGAGACAGAACAAGCACATGCCGCTCAATCACATCCCGAAGTCGCCCTGGGGTGGCAATGATGATCTCCGCTCCTTCCCGTAAATTGAATTGCTGCTCCTCCACAGCACGCTGCGAGATAAACAAATCAGTGGGTCAACATTGTGTCCCACTCCACAATCAAAACACACGCACCCCTCCGACAATAGACACACATTTAAACCCTAGCGGTGATGCAAACTTTCTCGCCTCGCTCTCGATTTGTTGCGCTAGCTCACGTGTGGGTGCCATAATCAGTGAATAGGGTCCCAGATGTCTGTTTTCATCGGTAAACGGCGCCAATCCTGAAATAAAGGCAAGCATCGGGATGACAAATGCGGCCGTTTTGCCGGATCCTTGTTGTCCCCCACAACCCCTTGTTAGCAATGATCACAATCGAGCAAACACAACGTAAACACCTGTTTCTGCAATCCCAATGATGTCACGGTTCTGTAACCCAATAGGGATCGCTTGTCTTTGAATAGGCGATGGTTCCTTGTATCCAATCTGTTCAATACAATCCAATATTGTCTGTGGGATGGTCGACTCGGTCCATGACCGAAGTGGGTGTGGTATAAGTCCACCTGCATTTTTGTAAGCATGCGGAAACAAGGGGGAGAAAAAGACGTGTCACCTCGGGCTGATATGCTAAAGTCTTCACGAAAGATGCGCCAATCGCGTTCCTTCATTTCGTCCAAGGGTTTATCCGTCCAATGCCTTTCGTCCAACCCTGATTTCGCGGCCCTCCTGCGTTCAAGCGAGTCCGCAAGGTGAGCATCAGCAGCAGGGCTGCTGCCCGATATCTTCCTAGGCCCGCTCCCGCCCCCATCGTCCATTCCCGCCAGCCGGCCCCGGCCGAACATGACCTGCGCACCCTGCCTATTGCTCCCCACGGCAACAGGCGAGTCCTCCGCAAACGTGTCGTCCTGCGCGTCCCAGTCAAATACAAACTTGCGGTCGTTCATCTTGCGAATCTTGCGCCGCTTCTTGTCGACCCCGAGGTAGCGGGAGCGGATGGCGGAAAGGTCGTTGTCGGTCATGGGTGGTACGTAGGGCGTGGTGGGCTCGGGGAGGGTCTCGGACATTGTGGCGGAGGCGGGGACAGGGGGAGGCGGCATCAACGATGATGAGGTTCCCCCCTTGCTTCTCTCTGCACGAGGCCCAGTGGGGACATTTTGGTAGCCTTCTCGGGGAGCCCGTCGGTCGTCGTTTTGTGCAGACGGCTGCTGCTGCTGCTGCTGTTGTTGCTGCTGGTGGCGCCCGCCTCTTCCATCGCGGTCACGCCGCCCATGACGGTCGCCACGATCACGCTCTGGGTGGGCATACCTGTCCTCGTCTACAGAATAGAGTATTACGGGATGCAAAGGATGAGACAATGACAGACTGACATCGACCGCCACCGCCGCCGTACCTGTTTGACGACGACGGCATCCGTTCCTTTTGCCTCAATTCGTCTGCCTCTCGTTCCAACGCATCCCTGTCCTTGCGGGAATTTTCATTCTTTTCCTTTTCTTCACGTATCTCTTGTGCTCGCTTAGCTATTGCAATCTTGGCCCGCTCTTCTTTTGATAGGAATTTGGGCTGTGGGAGTGGTCAATAAGCGTGTGCACTATACAATGAAAGTAGCAGGACTAGACTACCTTTGACGCAGCCTCTTTTTCAGCCTTTTGCTTTTGTAACAGAGACTCGATAGACAGAGGTTCTGCACGATTCGCCATGGTGGGAGTTGGTGGTTGAGAAGGCACGTGGTTGGCATTTCCATTTTAGGGCATCGCAGGAGATCTCTGCTCGCTCAGCCGTCGAAAATAAGAATGGACGGGAAGGACATCCTGATGAGCCAGGGATTCGAGGCAGGCGCACGGTCCCCTCGCCCAGAGACACCCGAACCGTCCTCCATACAGGGCCGCAGAAACCCAGGCGTCCAGCTGCTCGACCACGACGGCGGCATTTCAGATCAGGCAAGGGTGACCTATATGACCCTCCGTGAACTCCCAAGCTAATCTCTTGTCTATCCCAGCTCGAAGTCTGCCTCCAGCACATCTTTGCGAAATACTGCATCCCGCGCCCCGAGGTCCCCTTTCCCCCCGACGAAAAACGCGTGGCCCTCCTGACGCCCCCGCCCAACGCCTACCTCTCCCCCCAGGGCCTGGATGCCTGGGCCGAGGACACCAACGGCGCCCCGTTCTCACAGGAAACAAAGGACGAGCTCGTCGAGTTTCTCGATGTCACGGATGACGGCGGCCTCACGTAGGAGCTGCTCTCACCTCCCGCTCCTGCGCTGGTTTCACTCATCTCTCGCCTGTAGATTTAAAGGGTTCTTGCAGATATATCAGCTGCAGACGGAAAATGACGAGGAAGAGACGTGGCGCGATCTGGTGCGTTCGAGACGGTTGCTTGGTTCACAAAAGTTTTTGATTCGACGGGTCTACAGTCAAATCATGGGTTTGATCGCGAGCTGAAGCTTGTCGCTACGCGCAGGGAAGAGGCAGAGGTCGAGGGGGACGACTCATCAAATGCACAACGGTAGGTCCATCAATTGACATTAAAGCGTCCAACACCCTCACGGAAATACTCGAGCTTACAGAGCTAGCTGCACAAAGGGCAACGCGCGATATGTGCAGCACCCCGGACGACAGCGCTGAATCCAGCCAGCTTCAATCCCCAAGGGCGACACACACACACAACTTATGATAAGCTTTTGCACGATTTTTTAGTTTATTTCTGATGACCACACGATTCTTGCCACGTCCCCAGACATGGGTGGATTTTTATTGATCTCCAAACTGAAGGTGGAAGGGGGGGGAGGCAGGGTATCGATCAAACCACCCGTCTGTTATACAAACGTGGATGCGAGTAGTAAAAAAAAAAAATCCCTACCTCCGTGTACAATCATCTTATCCTCGGCGCAAAGACAACTTCCATATCTCGATGTCTGCCCAGTCCTCCAGATCCCATTTGATTCCGCCCTTCTCCATTGCTTTTGCCAGCTTCCGGTGGGGAATGCGGTCTACGCCGAACCCCCATGTGTTCTTGGCATCTGATAGCACGCGATCGACAAGCAAAGGATCGCGTCTCTCGATGCAAAGATAGACGGGCGGCGCGCGGGACGAGGTGGAGGCCGCAAGCGACAACGTGCAGAGAGTGTGTATGGTACGTAGCAAGGGCTCGACGAGGCCGGGTGTGTACACGGTGTCAGCAGAACAAATAAGGTCGAATGGCGGAATTAGAAGTTGAGTGTCTGCCTGGGATGAGAGCGAGGGGCATGAGGCTGCTGCAGAAGCGATAGCCGTCCCGTTATCCCAGGTCCAGTGATGAGGTGGCACCGTCCAATCTAGCTCGCGTATCTGTATTTTCCCAGAGGCAGGGGGCAATTCTGGGAGATTGTATTGTATGTTGTGCGCCAAGACGGTGGAAATGACATGAGATGTATCGGTTGCAAGGACATCGCACCCAAGAGCGCTCAAGGCGAGGCTGGAGTGATGGGATAAACACGAAGCAGTAGGTGGTTAAAAGAAGCGCACGCAGTCAGGCCAACGCCACTTCCCAGCTCCACGACCCTCGGCGGCTTTCCGGATTGGGATAAGTTTAGAGAGTGAGCCAGGAAGAGTGAGAGACACTGAGCACCGAGCCAGAGAGCTGTGCCATTGGAGCGGCCGTCGTCGAGCTGTGCAAGACGAAAGGTGGAGGCGGCAAAGGGATGGATGAGGAAGGGAATGTGTTTTGTAGTGTGTGCAGGAGAGGACATGAGCTTCCCACGAGGTATAAAATTTGGTTCGTTGTTTGATGAGTCCGGAGATGTGATGTCCGTTTCGTCGCCGTCCACAACGACGCCTCTCTATCCATACCCACAATGAAGGCCTTTTTCCATCGCCTGCACATCGGCGGCAGCACAAAGGACAAGGACAGAGACGTCCCTCCCCCCATCCAGAAGGAAAAGTTTCCTCCTCTTCGCCCTTGGCCACCAGAGGACCCTCAGCGCGCAACCTCTACCCCGACCTCCCTCTCGTCTTTCAAGCCCCTTCCAGAGCTGAACCCCTCCCACTTTTCCTCCCAGCTCTCCTCTCGCCCGCTACCACCCATAGAAGAGCCTCCTCCGAAAGAACCCACAGGATCCACCCCTACTCCACCTTACTCCTCGCCCATACCCCCACCCATCGATCCCCTCGACCCCGATCACACCCGTCGTACACCTTCTCCACGCCCGGAACACGACACCACCGGCCGCACTTCTCGCAAAAACAACAGTCCAGGCCTCAATGTAGCCGCGCCTAGCGATGTCCAGAAAAAGGTTGCCTTTATATCGCCGCCCCCTACGCCAATCAACGTGGACCGTGCCTTGCCTGATGCGCCTGCCACGGGCCTCCCATCTACCGGCCCCCCTTTGAAGACGACGTTGTCACGTTTTCAGGCGACTCTCGTCAAGGAGCCTCGAGGATCCATATCCACAGCCGCATCTTCGTCCAAGACCGACGTGCCTGCAACCAACAAGACGAGCGTAAAGGCGACGTCGACTCGCACAGCCTCGCCTTACCTCCAGAAGCAGATAGAAGGCGCCTCGGCTCCTTCCCTACGTTCCGGTACCCCGTACTCCCAGATGTCCAACAGCAGTGGAAGCCGAATACTGGCAGCGCAATCCTGGAGTGAGGTTACAGAGGAAGATCTAGTGTCCAACCTCGGCTCTCGAGAACGCACGCGCCAGGAGGTTTTATTTGAGATCATCTCGAGTGAGGAGAGGTGCGCAGTCGTACAGCCTATGATTTTAGTTGAATCATTGACCTCGACCGTAGATATGTCCAGGAACTGGTCAAAATGAAGGACACGTTCATTGATCCTCTGCTGCATCCATTCTCCACCTCTATTACTGGCTCTTCTACACCCTTATCATCTACTCCTAACCTAGACTATGATTATTACCGTGCTGACTCTCCCATCGAATCCGGTGACCATCTGCCTCCTATAGCCGCCCGATTTATGTCTCCAACACCTTCATCCATGGACCCGCCTCCTGGCTCAGGCACATCTTCGATCCGAAACAAAGATACACCCAATATTGATGGAGAATCGTTAGAAACAGACGAGGAATACGAAGGTGACGATCAACTCGGACGGGCATATAGTCCCGCATCGAGAAGACCAGGATCTGCGAACCCAAAGTCAAAGACCGACCACCCGCGGTCTCCTTATCGTTCGACCGCGACCAGAACCACCGGGCGAACGATCGGGGGCGTCCCCGTGCCCTTCCCGTCCCGATCTCATCAATCTTTGCCACCCCCGCCACGAAATCAGATGTCTGCTTCGACACATTCGCTTGGCCGTCAATCCATTGTTGACTCGCGAGACCGGGAACGGGAACGTGAACGAAAACATAGCCAGGGCAACGACTCTCCGAAAACGAGTGTACTTAGAAAGTTTAAGAAAAGCCAGTCTACTCCCGTTACAATATTTGGCCAAACGCTTGCTCCTCATCAACTGCCCGATGACTTGCGCATATGTTTAGAAGTTGTCGACAGTGGCGTGTTAGACGGCCATAAGAGACTATCAGACGCGTTGAAAAAACGATACGATGATCAATACCCTCTTGTTCGGTCGCTCGCGGACGTTTTTGTTTCAAATGTGAGCATGTTAGTGCTTACACCCCGATCACCATAGCTAACCCATCATGTCAGTCGGACATTTTTCATGGGTATGCCACTTATGTACTCCACCTGGAACGTGCTTTAGAGCAGGTCGACGCTGCATTGCACAATGTGTCGACCAAGAAGCCTAAAAAGCAGGATGCAGGCGAATGGCAGAAAGTTTGTAAATTTCTCCAAAAGCTGGAAGAAAACGCATGCGACAAGGGTGAAACGGGGCTTGCCATCACACTGTCCAAACCCTTCCAACGCCTCCTCAAGTACCCCCTCCTCTTCCAGAACCTCTTGTTTCACACTGATCCCAGCACCTTCGAATATGAAAGCACGCTGCAGATGGTTGCCGAGGTGGAAACAATCGTCCGAAGTATTGAGGACGAGAAGATTCAAAAGGAAGAGCGGGACAAGACTCGAGATGTCTTTGCGCGAATCGAGGGTCTCGATAAAGTGAAGCAACTAGCGCTGCCCAAGCCATCTCGCGTACTCGTAGAGGAGCGACATTGCACGCCACCTGCACCTTTAAACACATCTTCGAAGCCATCCTCCCCGCCCCCCGCCATGAATGGCAAAGGTGTCCGGGGAAAGTCATCTTTCAAACGCCTCAGTGATGTCCTTCACCCCGGAGGCGGGGTTGGTGGGAAGAAAGATTTATGGTTTGTGGTATTCAACGATGTCATCCTGCAATGCCAAAGAACGGGAACGACGTCCCTACCACTCGTTGCGGCCACAACCTCCCGTACGAACTCACTACCGGAGTTGCAAGGAAAGGCAAAATACGCGACTACTGGTCGTCGAAACATACAAACTAAGCCGCGAAATTTATATAAATTTATCAAGGTAGGCAATCGCTTCCATCCCTTTCCGGGTGCGTTCCTCATATTTTGTTGGTATATCAGATTGAAACTTGGGCGATTGGAGATGTCATGCAACCTAGGGAGGGTGTTGTATCGATGGAGGAGTGAGTCATATAATACTTCAACTACTGCACACTTGACTTATGGGTTTGAAAGTGTTGTACGATCTCGCGCACAGGCACGCACCAATCAGCCGAGAATTGTACCTCTCCCCGATGATAACGACGATGACGCCGATTCGGATGATTCGGATAGGAAGAGCAAAATGAGCTTTTCTTACTGGGGGGCTGACAAGGTGACGGTCCAGAAACCTGTCATTAAAGGTAGAATGGGCTCCTATCCTCGGAGAGGAGTAACCCCGTCTTATGGCCGAGAGTCTTCCGCCAATGCCAAGTTTGGCACTCGCCTTGTGTCTGGAGAAAGTTCACCTAGCCCTCGACCGGCTAGTCGAAGAACACAGGCGACAACTCCCACTTCTCGCCGACCACCCCCATCGGATGAAGGCCCCAATTATGCAAAGGCGACAGTCACACGACCAGCATGGGACACAAGCACAAGATCACCCATACCCCCACCCTCGAAACGCTCCCGTAATACTTCGCAAACTAGTGCGGCTACTCGTGTGACAGTACCCGCAAAATCCCTCGCCTCACCCGCTCCATCTGAGGATTCTGGAGTAGGCTTGTATCGCCAGATGCTAGCAAATGATCCATCACTGACCGAACAGTCCCTGAAATGAGAGACTTGACGTTTGAACTCCACCCTAACATATATCCCAAATTACACTATTACCCAAATCATTATTCCCCCCGTCTAGCATCTCATTCATTTCTCATGTTTCCAATCGCCTTTATGTCATTTATAGTACGCAAATGTTTTCACAGCCGCCGCCACGCTCCTTCATGACTTTAGTTCCAATACACGCTTACATATATGCTCCCCCCCTGTCGATCGGATTGAAAATTCATCATTACATAGCTTCTTCGGCTCCATACGCTGCGTTGTGGATGCTGACACTTCGGCCACTTGGATCAGGCGCACAGCCCCAGTCACCGCGAGGTATCCAGCTGCTACCCGTTGAGATGTGTCACTTAGATCAAGAATTAATATAAACGCACCGGACGGCTGTTCTTGCAGCGGCCTCTGAAGGATACAGTCCTTGAAGGCGTTCAGCAACGAGTAACAGTAGGGTACAATTTTTAATGAACTCTTACCGTCGAATAAATCTCGGATGAAGTACGCTTCTTTCGTATCCGGCGTCCCTTCTACCCACCGCTCAGCTCGTTTTGCAAATTCTTCGTCAGATACAACCGCCTCAGCATGCTCCTTGATTCTAGAAAATTCCATTAACTCGAAATGACCACTGATGAAGGCTCTATGCGTAATCTTACCCATCTATCCATGAGTACCCAACACCGTCTGAGAATTGTTCCTTCTGTCTCCAGAGAATGGATCGTGGTAGATATGGCTATATAAATTTGTTAAAATTTGGAAATAAACCAAATCCAACATGTGTCTCACCTTCCCATTCGGGGCGTGGTCAAATGCCTTTCGAAGGACGTACTGAAAATAATGACGATTGAGCAACTTGGGCGATTCGGATGAATAGATTGCTTTGCACCTTTTCCATTTTTGGGCAACCATCTTCATCTACCTCTTGGCTGGTACCTTTGCTGAACATCTTTTCCTTTGCGTCGATATTCATGGCTACTTCAAGGAAAGCCTTGTCAAGGAAAGGAACCCGGGCTTCCAGGCCCCAGGCCATGGTCGATCTAGATGTAATTAATGATTGGTTAGTAGCGGTAGATGATGTTCGATTAAATGAAACGGACTTGTTGGCTCGCAGACAATCAGATGTGTGCAGATTCTTCACACGTCGGACACATTCCTGGTGGAATGATTTGCTGTCCGGAGCCGCATGGAAGTAAAGGTACCCTGATGGATATACTTGAGTCCACCACTTGTTAGGAAAGCGGAGAAATTCTACCTCCCAATATTTCATCACTTCCTTCTCCGCTCAGCACCATTTTGACTCCCATTGCCTTGATCTTGCGGCTGAGAAGATACATCGGGGTGCTCGCCCGAACTGTCGTGACGTCGTACGTTTCCAAGTGATATATCACTTCAGGGATCGCATCCAAGCCTTCCTGAACGGTGAAAACATATTCGTGGTGTACCGTTCCAAGGAAGTGGGCAGCCTTCCGAGCAGCGAGGAGATCTGGCGAATTCTCGAGACCAATGGAGAAGGAATGCAGCTGGGGCCACGCCGCCAGGGTAGCTGGACAACAATATAAGCGGTGAAGCTCCCTTGAAATATGTGTATTTACCTTGTTCAGTCACCAGCCCACCAGGTACTGGAGTGGGGGGGCCGCTCGTTGCTTGCTGCAGCTTCTTTTGTCGTAATTCATACTGCGCTTGCGCAACTTTTTCTGTTTCCCGTGAGGCAATTGCGGCTATCAAGCTACTATCCAAACCACCGCTCAGTAGTACACCATATGGGACTTCTGACATCAAGCGTTTTCGTACTGCTGCTTCGAGGGTCTCACGAAGGAGCGTTAAATCTGCAGCATTCGTTGGGATGTTGCCATTTGGCCCTTCGTCATCGCCCGTCCACCATGTAGGGTTATAGTATCTGTTTGTGGATTGGTCTCGGCTGTCATAGACATGGCCTGGAGGGAACGATATGATCTTGTCGCATTCGTCCACTAGGGCCTTGAGTTCCGATGCGAAGAAAACGGCACCCGGCCGTTTAGAGCTCCATCCCTGGTATAGAGTTGTAATGCCGATTGGATCCCTTGCCGCAATTATCCTTGAGGGGGTTACAGTTTCGTCCAGAAGGACGAAAGAAAACATTCCGTCAAGTAAGCCGCAGAGCTCCTTGTCATGTTTTTTATACTAAAATAGAAGATTAGACTGATTACATATAACTGTTGATTGAAATGATCATTGTACCAATGGAATGATAACCTCACAGTCAGAGTGAGTTTTGAATTTCACATCAGGTCCGACTGATTTACGAAGTGCAATATGATTGTAGATCTCCCCATTTACTGCGAGAATAACTTTTCCATCCTCGCTCACAAGAGGCTGAGCACCGGTATCTAAAGAAGGATAAGGGTGGAGCCATTTTCTTGCCATAGTGACTCACCAACGCCAACGATCGCAAGTCTTTCGTGGACAAGGATGCAGTCTTTACCTACAAAACAACCCGACCAATCCGGACCACGATGGCGAAGCTTCTTTGAGCAGGCGATAAAGCGTGCTCTGTCGTTCGACGGTTTCTCCAACCCATGGGCAGCTAGTATTCCACACATATTGCCCGGGGAGAGACAGCGAGGATAGGCTTAAAGTCGGAAATTTCACAAACATTTTTTTCAATTGTAGATGACTCGACCAAGATAAGATTAGATAAGATCACAAACGGTGTAAAGACATGTGGTAATCTATTTTAGTCCGAGTCGATCACACCGTTTCACAGTTGGTGCATTTCGCCGGCGGGAAATGATGCTAACAGCCAATTGTGGATCCATCAATACACCCTAATACGCCCTTCGATTCACTATGTCAAGAGATAAACTGGCGGCCTTGAGAGTCGGTGCCCTTTCGTACTCCGTGTGATGTGCTGGGCTGACGTGTCCTCTATAGGCACAGCGGCAAGGGGCCCAGCCCCAAACCCACGAAATGTCAAATCTTGGCACACAGCCCCTCAGTAACGGCCATGAACCTGGAGCGACACCCGAGTTCTTGTCTGAAGTCAGCTTTCTGTAGTCGCGTGGAACAATTTTGACCGTCTGGCACAGGTGACTTCAATCCAAGAAGGTATCGAGAGAGTTCGCATCAATGTCGCAGAAATATCTACGTTGCACGGACGAACTATCAACGCTATGGGTCCGGGAACGGACCAGGATTTAGAAAAACTCGATCAAGTAGCAGGAGACACGAGGACGTTGATCAATGAATTGAAGGAGCGAATCAAGGCACTAGAGACCGCCCCACAAGGACATGATGCTCAGATGCGGAAGAACCGGGTCTGTATATTGATTACTATGATATCTGTTCCTTGGTTGATTTTGTATCTCAGATAACCTATGTTCGGTCGAAGTTCCTCGAAGCTATACAAACCTATCAGAAGGTCGAACAAGACTACCGTTCCAGGTCGAGGCAGAGGGTGGAACGACAAATCAAAATAGGTTCGTTATAGCTTACATATTTGAATTGGGCGCCTCAATATGTTGCAGTTAAACCTGATGTGACGCCCGAGGAAATTAAGACTGTCGTCGAGGGTGGAGGGCAACAGATATTTGCGCAGGCCGTGAGCAGGCATTTAGAACACAATTTCCCTTGATTAATCAACAATATTTAATAGCTTACATCTTCGTCTCGTTACGGAGAGTCTCGCAATGCTTACCGAGAGGTTCAAGAAAGGCAGCAAGAGCTTAGGAAGATGGAACAAACACTAGGGGAGCTGGCACAATTGTTTGTCGATGTAAGCTCCTATATAATTACAAGGGAGATTCTATCTGATCAGTTTCTGTAGATGGGAACTTTGGTTGATCAACAAGAAGAGACGATCGGCAATGTCGAAAGCACTGCGAGGGACGTGGAGGCGGATACAGAAAAGGCGTACGTACACTTTTGGTACGTTCTGTTAGCTGCTAAAATAACTTGGTACCAGGGTTCAACACACGAAGAAGGCTGTTGTACATGGTATAGATTCTGTTGTTTGTTGACGGTCCCCTTATTGACGGGATTCTGCAGCGCGCTCTTACCGAAAGGGGCGGTGGATATGTTTTTTCGTTTGTCTCTTTGTGGCCGCCGTACTTGCTATCGTCCTTGGGGTTGTATTTGGGCGGAAGTAAATTTATTAGGAGTTCAGATTAAAGTAGATTTTACATAATAAATTACATGTTTGATTTTTGGATGATGACGCATGAGACTGGTGTCATCCAACTACGGAGGAGGCCGAGAGCATTATTATTAACAGTTTGTCCCTTAGGTATATCCCGCTTTCTCACTCGTCTTTCGCCTCCAGCATTGCGCCCTTTCTTTCTCACCAATGGCCAACTCATCCTCCAACAGGCGGCGTCGAGGACCATCTATTGAAGTGGTTGATGCAAAAGTAGCCGTAGATCTTGCCACGGCCCAAACATACTCGGAAAACGTATTCCTCTTTGTTCCTAATCTCATTGGTCAGTGAAGGGTTTCTTTTTGCAGTATTTCAACGGTTCTCAAGGTTCGAACAGGGTATGCACGCGTCATTCTCGCCGGGCTGTCGCTGCATTTTATGAGCTATCATCCAAAATACTGCACGATCGCGTATGTTGTATCGTGCCTTCTGGACGCGGTTGACGGACAAGCGGCGCGTGCCTTAGGGCAAACGTCGAAGTTTGGAGCTGTCTTGGATATGGTGACTGACCGGTCAGTCTTTTCTATCAATTTGGCTCGTCCTGGATGTTAACTGGTCAGCATAGGTGCACAACGTCATGCTTGCTTTGCTATCTCTCCTCTGCATATCCAGACTACGCAATATTATTCCAGTTCCTCATTGCGCTCGATTTCAGCAGTCACTATATGCATATGTACAGGTACGTTTGCAGCCCATTAACAACTCGGCCGTATTTATTCTTGAGGATAGTTCTCTCGTCACTGGTTCAAGAAGTCACAAACTCGTCACAAGTGACGTGAGCCATATTCTCTGGCTCTACTATAATGATTCAGTAAGTCGTGGACTAGCGAATATAGTTACAAGAATGACCTATGATACAGCGAACTCTCTTTTTCGTATGTGCCGGAAACGAACTTTTTTTCGTATCGCTATATCTTATGAAATGGGTCACTGAGCCCATTGGACTCCCCTTCTTTCTGTCTAACTTGACATATGCACACGCCGCTGCACTGCTCAGTTTTCCTATCTGTTTCACCAAGAATGTGATTAATATGGTACAACTTTGGAAAGCATCGAAGATTCTGGTTGGTGTGGATTTGGCAGAGCGGGAAATGGCGAGAAAAGAGCGATTAGCAAAAGGGAAATAGAGACGACATGGGATATACATTGCGTTCTGTTTGACTTTTGGCTACGAAAAATATTTGTTCTCGACGTATCTACTTATATAGGCGCCATGTGGACGCTGTAATTCTTTGGTGTAGACTGGTCTTGTCGCACGTGAGGGCTTGTTACAACTTTTAATCTTTTCCGCTCCTTATATAAGGTGAGCAGTGACCAGCCTTTGGGATGCGGTCCCAAGCTATCTTCCACAGGTCCAAGTTCCTTCTCAAGGCCTCTCCGGCGCCTGTTTTCCCTTCTTCTCGTCTTTTGCGCTCATCTCGTGATGACAGGACATCCCGCATCTCCCCCCGTATTTCTGTCCGACGTCTTGTCACACCTGCTACTGGCCCTCCCTCTGAGTCCCCAGATGCGTCGGAAGATGTCGTAGGCACCAGCAGTGGCGCTGAACCCCCAAGTGAAGGGCCCGAGAAGCCAAAACCCCGACGAACGCGAGTTGTTATGACCCCTGCAAAGGATCCAGAGCCAATACACCTCCCAGCCGAACTCGACATCTTATGGACGCCTGAAGAAGGGGCACTAGAATCCACTCATGCATCTGCACTGCCGCCGCCACAAATTTTTGATGAGGCTCTCAACAACCTTCTTATCACAATGCATCCACAGACTCAGCACCGCGCTACGTATGCGTCGCCGCTGGGCCCGCCTATAGAACCTACACTTGGTCTCTACTGTCCTATAGAAGGCGGCGAATATATTGTTGACGCCACGGTTCGAGAACTGGCTCGTCGAACGGGATCTGAGGTTCTTGTAATAGATGCCGTTCAACTGGCAGCAGGGGAGTGGGGGCATTTTGGAGCTGGTAGGTGTTCATAGTCTAGTATGAACGGACGACGGTGACTTTCGTTGGGTTTTAGCTGCAAATTCTCTGTCCCTTCCCCGGAACCCCTTGCATTTTCCGTCTTCACCACAAACATCCACATCTACAAACACTCAGGCTCTTGCTGCAGACGAAGAAGATGAACCAGACACCCCACCTCAATCATTTATGCAACCCCAGCAAATGACACTAACGCTCATGACACCGCCCGCCCTCCAGGGACGGATTCTTACATCGTCCTCTCGAAGAAACCCACCCCCTAGTAAAATCAAGGTATTCTTTGATACCCTGGTGAACACTCCGTCAAAAAAGGACCCGTCCAGTACGCCATCACAGTCCCCCAAATCTAGACCACGTTTAGTCTACATACGGGACTTCCCAACCCTCGCTCCGTCGTCATCCACCTGGTATCCACCCCTTCTTTCCGCAGTCAGGGAACGACGTCGAGGCCCAATTACAAGACCGACTTCACCCATCAGTAACCCTATGACGATTATATTTGGGATGACCCCCCCACTAACTCCTCCCGTACCCCTAAACACCCCTAATAGCGGGTTGGTGAGTCTACTGATGAGTCGGAGTACACCAAATCAAGTTTCCAATGATCCCAAAACGAACAAACCTGACTGGGGAGAAGATGAAATCGCAGAGAAGGCCAGAGAGAAACGGCTTCGAGATAGACTAAAGAAGTGGGAGAAGGGGGATTCCGCATTATATGACGAATTTCACAAGCTTTCAACGTCCCTAGAGGGTGAAACTAATGATGAAAAGCCAGACTTCATTGTTATCGGTGGGGCCAATGGTATGACAGGCTTTCCACCGATGATTGGGGCAGGAGTACCCGTCTTGAGCAATGGACGATCGGGCTCGGAGAACCATTCATCTTTTTTCAGAGCATCCATCTTGGTACCAAATGTTCGATCTGTAAACGAGGAACAAGCTGCTCGAATCACACGAAGGAGGGAAATCAATGAGCTTACGATGCGCATGGGAGTGGGTGCGGCAGGTGGTTCGTTGGACAGAGAAGCGGCAACATCGATACATACAGAATATCCAAACACTGGGGAAAATGTTGGTAACGGAGAAAATGCGTCACAGGGTAATCAGTCCCTGATGTGGAAAGACTGGGGGAATAGAGTTGAGGTATGGTCAAACGTACGCCAAATTGCTGATCGTGCTCTTGGGAACACATTGTCTTCCGGAACAATATCAGATAATCTCGAAAAAGCCACCTTAGACTCCACCGCCATATCATGGTCCGCCATACACACCGCGTGGACTGCTCACAACACATCAAAAGAACTTCGAAAATCGTGGTTAAAAGATACCTCGTCCTTTAGCAGGGCGATCCGAGAGCACGACGACGAAGATAAAACAAGCGAGGGAGAGAGCCGACAAAAGACGGACGAAGTGATAGAGAGGGTTAAGAACGAGAGCGATCTCGATTCACATGAACAGAGGTTATTGTCATGCATCGTGGATTCTGGTGAGCTGACTTTGACCATCTTTTTCATGTCTCTAAAAGCGGCCTCCAGCATCTATGCCGACGTCATTCAATCAGGTGCATCTTCCGCCGCACACCATCGATTCTGTGCGAACGATAGTCTCCCTTCCGTTGATACATCCCCAAGCGTTTCAGCAGGGGATCCTCAAGGAGCATGGCATGACTGGTTGTCTTCTTTTTGGCCCGCCTGGGACAGGGAAGACCTTAGTTGTACGCGCTCTTGCGAAGGAGGCAGGATGCCGAATGATGACCATATCACCTTCCGACGTCATGGACATGGTAAAACCAAAAAATCTTCGAATAAGACCATACTTCTAAATCCGTTTCCAGTACGTTGGCGAGGGTGAAAAACTAGTCCGAGCTGTTTTTTCCCTTGCGCGCAGGTTATCCCCTTGCGTTGTTTTCCTGGACGAGATTGACGCTCTATTTGGCGCACGTATGTCTGCACGGGAGAGTGGAGGAGCATTTGCTCACCGAGGTGTCATCACCGAGTTTATGCAGGAAATGGACGGGCTCAAGTCTTCTAATGAAGATAGTGTGATTGTCATAGGTGCCACAAATAGGCCATTTGATCTGGATGATGCTGTCCTTCGCCGATTGCCTCGCCGCCTGTTGGTTGATCTACCAGGTCAGAAGGAACGGGAAGGTTTGTAACCTAAAAATGTTGTGTTGACCTCATTCGCTGATATCTAGCGATGGCCAGAAATTCTCAAGATTCTCCTCCGAGATGAATCATTGGCTGAGGATTTAGATGTCCGAGATTTGGCCACAAAGACTGAAAGTTTCTCTGGATCGGATTTGAAACGTCAGTTGTATTCCAGTTTTTTCCCCACCCCCATCTATTAACTGTAGTTCAAGACTTATGCGTTTCTGCCGCTTTGGACGCCGTCAAAGAAAATGTTATTCTCCCTTGGACCCATTTGCCAATTCCTCAACCAACTCCTGATGTTTCTTCTCCTGCACAAAACATCTCACCTACAGTTCCCGAGGGTATCCCTGTTCCGGATACCACCAGCACACTCTCTGTAGAGGCATCGCTATCAGAATCCACCCCAGCGCCTACCACCAATACGCCTGTCCTTGTAGCACGCGTTCTTCGCCTTCACAACTTTACCAAGGCTCTCAAGGAAATTACCCCATCTTCATCAGAGGCCCTTGGGAGCTTAGCCGAGCTTCGGAAATGGAATGATGAATTCGGGGAAGGGCGAAGAGACCGCAGACGACAACAGGTTTGGGGAAAAGGGCGATTTGGTTTCACCGATGAGAGCAATCAGGGGGGTGAGGATGGCAAGGTCCTCCGCTCATTGTCAGACCCTCCTAGCAGCGTGGAATAGGTAGCAGAATATAGAAGGCAATAGCCTTGAGACGTAATCTATATAGACGATAGCATAGATCAAGACGAGGTATAATGCATCATTATTTCCTTGAACTGCGGCGGGTTCCTTGACTTCTCTTCGGAGGCACTTCTTGAGCATCGTCACTCTCATCATCGTCCATGTCCACATTTCGGTTTGCGGGTGCCTTACCTTTCTTGGATCTTTGACTACGTTTTGTTTCTTGAGACATATCTTCATCTGCATCTTCCTCCATCAGGGCATCTTCGTCCTCATCGCTCTCTTGGGCGTCCCTCATTCGTATCCGACGTTTACCATCTTGGCTCTCCCGAACAGCATCTTCTCCAACTGGAACAAGAGGCTTCTCGTTAGCTGTTTCGGGCCATTGTGCGCCACATGTTGGGCATGCGCCGTTATGCCGTCGGAATACGGTGAAACAGTGGAAATGCATTCGCGTTTTGCAGTTCTTCGTATAGCAGGCGATGCCCCGGGTCATCATCTTGATAAACTAGGGAATCAGGGGAGAATGCGACATGGTCAGATAGTCAAGCGAACCTCGATACAGATAGTACACTCGACAATCTCTTCTGGGTAAGTATCTTTGAGATAAGATTGAAGCTCTAGTAGAGAACGGGTTGACAGAGAGTAACGACCGCCCCTTCATAGGGTGATCAGGATAGATTGAAGAAAGAGGCCGAATGAATCATACTTGCTCTTGAACAGCCACCCTTTGGCTACAAAGCTGCCCAAAACTACCTCAGCCTGGGTCTTGCTCATGTTTGACTTAGGCTTTATTGCGCTGACCTCTCGAAGGGCTGCAAGAGACGAGACGGAGAAGGTTTCATTGGGGGCAAGCATAATCTGGTCAACCTAGTACACATCGTTTAAATTGACCTTCATGGTAAATGAAACCCCCCTTACAATCGCTTTAAAATAGGTGATCTCTGCCAGGGTATAGTCGGTAGCCATTTGAGCTATTTCATCGTCCTTTCGATTTACCTGTTGTCTATGATATGAGATGGCTCGAGAGCACATTGAAATGAACAACACACCAGGGCATACATTTCCCTATTTGTGGCCTCGTCATGTAGGCTCCTGAATTCAAGGTCGAGATTATTGATTGATTTATTGACTTTGATCAAGAAGGATTCCCATCCTTTCTTTCCCCTGTCATCAGGGATTTTGATGCTCGGGTCGGCAGCTGTGGGCTGGTCAGATCTAAGAGTAGAACTGGCAAGTTTGAGACGACCTTCAACAGCATCAATAGACTTGATCCAGAGAATCTGGGCAAGTTTCGCGGAGAGAATGCCCCGAGATAGGACGGCCTGAAGAAAAAGACGTTCGACGTCGTGGGAGGAGACCATGAGTAAGTTATACTTATAATAGACAGAAAGACTCAGACGCGTCTTTGACGCGTTTTTAATTTTGCTTATGAAATGATACGCATCAAATTGTCCAGGGTATCTAGTTAGTGCATGCTACATATACATCAACTACCAAGTCCTTAGATCTTTGGGACCCGCAATGTCTTGCTGACCATTGCCGCTGCCCATAATCCAAAAATGATGCTGACCACATGCAATTCCCCACGTCCACCTTCTTTCCCCCATAGTGTGATCGTTCCCCATGGAATGCCTTCCTGGCCGGCAATCCAGCCATTCTTTGTCCAATATGACAATATCCCAACAAGTGCGAGCGATGAGGGAATTGGGAGCCCTTCAAAATATTTCGCTTTGCCTGCCTCGTCCTTTGGGACAAGAGCGACCGTGGCGTTGAACCGAGCGAGTCGCGCCAAGCCGCAACATACGAATCCCGTGAGTACGACTGTATCGAGGTATGTCCTCAGTCCTACCACGAATGCCAAAAGAGAAGGTGCGACCCCAAAGGATATCTGCGGATCTATTGTGAGGCACTCGCAAGGATGAAGTGGAACATTCATACGAGATCAGCGAGACTATCCAGCTCCTGGCCAAGCATACTACTTGACTTCCTCCATCTGGCCACTTTTCCATCCAAAAAATCGAACATAAGTCCGGCCAGGGGAAACGCGAGAGCAGACCACAAGTAGTCCACGTCGTTAGTTATGAGATAATGTGCCGATGAGAAGATGGAGAAGGACCCGCAGACGCCATTCATAATAGTAACGAGGTCTGCAAGACGAAAATTCCTAAAGGATAAATTATGGTTGAAGATGGTAAATCTGTGGTTAGAGGAAGTTGGGTACCTAACGAGAGAGAAGTGGCCATCTGTGTCTTGATACTGGTGGAGGGCTTCAGCCTTCTGTTGGCTGGCGGTCGTCTGGGGGGCATTAGATTTCGTGGAGGTTTTTCGTTGGTTCATCGCGAGGAGGGCAGCGGATTTTTTTAGGCAGACATTGCAGTCCACCTTGTGGCACGGCATTATCCGGTGTTCATAATATCACGTGAATTTGACAGAGTGAAGTACATAATAATTGTAAATTAATCAATGGACATGTTAATCAACGGCCATGGCCTTCTCCGCCGCTTTGCTCAGTTCCATGCTCCGCGCTGCATATTGATTAGGATGGGTCACGCTTTCACCACCCCCAACACCATCCCCCTTCTTTACTCCAAACGCCGCATGCGTAATTTCAAACACCCGCGTACAAGCCACATGGTAATGGCCCGCCTTGACAGTAGCCATTATTTCCGGCAAGTCTCCAACAGTCAGGCCTTGCGATGAATAGGTTGCCAAGAGCGCAGTTTCAAGATTCTCGGGTGAGTAGTGTCGGTACGGACAGCCATGGTCCGAAGGTCCAGACGTCAGGATCTGTTGACAACTGTATCTTATTAACTGACGTCCACTAGCCTTTGAGTAGGCATACCTTTTTGCCGGGTAATTTGCCCGTTTGCCCTCCAACCCATACGAGTGTCGTATATTGTATTTATACTCTTTATTGAATTTATCGTCCGTAATTCTGCTGAAAGACTTTCGCCAAAATGCGATTGCTTCTTCGATTGGTAAGCCCAGGACCTATCACGTCTTTAAGCGACGCGCCAGCCACGGAACAAATACTTAGATAGATACCTTTAAGAATAGTCCATACTGCAAACGTCCGAAATGTTTGAGGTGTTGGTCCCGCCGTAAGTTTCCATGCAGAGTTCGCATACACATTGGGAAGTGTTTCTGAGCCAAATCATCGACCATTTCTGCTTTGATATCGTCCCCATTAACTTCCCCTGCTCCTACCCAGTCTGATGGAACGCCCGCAAGAAAACCCTGTGACAAATTGTCGAGGATTGGAATAAGTCGTGTGTCTTCATCAAGGCGAGGAAGCGATCTCGCTGTCATCTGAATTGATTGGAGTAAAAGAACAGATAACAAAATTACATGCGCCTACCTCGAGAGCCTTTCCAAGCTGGACTTCAAACTCCTGGAACACGATACTGGATTGTTCTCGGCCCGGAACATAGGCCCATCCTCCCTTCAAGAACACCTTGCGTCTCTCGACAAGATCTGGAACGCGAGCCCATTTAACCTGTGTATTGTTAATCTCTAGGCATACCGAAATTATGTAGCTTGCCTTGTAAAACTTTTCCAGTTCAAACGCTTTAATCCTATCTTTAGGTCCTTGGTAGGACGCAAATAGCTGGTCGTGATATTTAGTCTTTTCCTCTTCATCTACCTGCGATCATTTAGAAGAAGTGGTTCGCTCATGTAGAGAATTCTTCGCACTGGTATCGGCATCCATTTGAAATCTCTCGATTTCAAAAAATTCTCTCTCTCCGTGGAATCATCGCTTTCATAGCGAATCTTGAAGAGAGTAGTTTCTGCCTTGATGAAACGACGTCGTAAATCCTCTCTTGTTAATAGATGAATGAAAAGAGCCGGAAATGATTCTAAAACACTCACGAACGGCAAAATGCAAGCCTTAGCACAAAGTGGCCTAGATGATCTTTCCTGCGCTCGAAATCCCTGTCTACACTGATAGCACTTGTTGCGCTTAACGGGAGGTACTTTCCACACTGTGTGTTTGTTACAGATTTAAAATCATCCCATGAACGATTTCGGGCCGCAGATGACTCGATCTCAGCTAGGATACGAAGGCGGTCCAGAGCACATGTTTCAAATTCCTCTATAGTCACGTCATATAATGGAGGCTTATCATAGCTAGTGCAGAGCTCATCAGCAAACGGTAGTTAAGAGGTTATAGTGGCCCACAAACAAGTTTAGTCGATGTGGGTATGTAAGAGAACCATGGTTCTTCACTTGTAAATGCTCTCTGTCGTTAACGTATAGCTTTCTTTCCGTGTTCTTGTACATGAGAGTAGTGAGGCAGTCCAAGATCTGTCACCGACACGAGTTGTCACGCGTCTAGTCACCTCCTAGGCCACGCGACCGTCGGCCCTCGGGCCACTCACCGACACCCCTCTATTCCAACAACCTGGCCGATTACGCCTTAGATACTTTCCCCAGAATAGTTTATATGCGTAAAGGAGTCGAGTGTAGAATTAGGCAGTGTCACCCCAAATTTCGGCGCAAATTCGAAATATTTACATTGCTACAACCTCTGCAAGACTGCAACGAACGCTTAATACAAACAGCAAACTACTATAGCTACGTTTATTTAGGCGCGACTGGAGTCACTGGTATGACCCATTGTGCCTCACAAAGTAACAGTTGCGATTCTGAATGTCCTCGTATGCAGCCTTCCACCAAACCTTAGTCACTTCGGCACCGGGTTTAATCGGATTCTTGTAGACAGCTGGTGGCCAATACTACAGGGCATTATTCGTGTGTATTGCCAGTTCAATTGTATATACTAGATAACATGCAATTAGATATTCTTGCGCAGATTTTCATTGACTCGTTTAACATGGCCTAGAGGAGTGTTTGTGCCATTGTGACATTTTGCCATAGTGCTTCGTATACGGACATCGCGAAAACATGTACACTACTAAAACAAATGGAGACCTTATCTTATAGAACCAAGTGGCAGTTAGCAATGTGTTTGGGATCCAATAGGCTCGAGAAGCTCTAAAAATTGTCCCTACAAGGGAAATACAGATATGGAAAATACAAACGACGGGTAGGATAACAACATACATTACTAGGATTAATTTACTCTATTAGCTAGAACGACTTCCAGAGCCAGCTTCATGGGTTCGTGTCCGCATGGGTCTTCGGTGTCTCTTATCTTCCAGGGGATCTTCAGCCACATCGAATACGACACCGGGTCTTGGCCTTCTGAGCTTGCCTCCTCCTTTTGCCGCTCGGGCCTCAGCGGCTTCTTGCTTCCTCCATTCTTGCGTAGCAATCAATGGATCGCGCAATGGGGGTGGTTGTATTGGAGGTTGGCTGTGCATAGATGCCGTCGGAGATCCCACCACGGTATTTGGCTGAAGAGTGGTCCGTCAGATATTGGCGCTAGCTGGATAGTAATTAATCAAGACTTACCGCTGTCCCGTCCTGTGCTTCAACGGATGCTGCAGACATAGTTCGATTTCTCTTCGAGGTTAGGTAGCGAAAGGGAGTAAAGACCTTGGATGGGCTTTTCCGGCCGGATACAGAAGCTATTGGAACGGGTATAGCAGCCGGGGGCGGAACGTTGCCGTTCACTGAAGAAGAGTCGGGTTTTGAAACCAGCTTTGTCGCATCTGCAGGGTTGCTCGTCCTGGAATTGAACCCTTCGTGATCTTGGGTCTGATCAGCAGCGGGCGGTCGCCAGACCTCGTATTTCTGAGGGGGTGGTTGAGACGCCTTTGATCTAAATATGCCGAATAGACCTCGTTTCCGAGAGTCCTGTGACGAGATAGATGCAGGAATAGATGTACGTGAAACCGTCGGCTTGAGCATTGATGGTGCGAGGGAAGATGGAGTTTTCAGGATGGAATCATCAGAAGGTTTACGGGATATCTTCTCAGATGCCCAGGGGGACGTTCGGGATTTATGGTGTGCAGGTGTATCTGTGCCCTGGTCTTGCGATTGTGAGGTAGGTACTTGGGCTGCCGGCCGAAGAGATGACATGATGTGCGTTCTGGAGGATGAAGTAGGTTGTGTTGATGGTATTACAAGGTTTGATGATGAGGATACAGATTGTTGAGGGCGGGAAAATGGCGCTTGAGAATGGTTATCGTACGATGGGGGTTGTAGATGACGGGAAGGGGGTTCATCGGATTGTACACGGCTATAAGAGTTCCGTGATATGCTTCTCTGTGGTATGGGGTCATAGAACCTCGGGAGGGTTGAGCGGTTGTCAGAGGACGAGATTGGCAGGGCCGCAGGAAGCTGTGTGGGAGGAGCAGTACGGGATCTTTGAGAATAGTTTGCTTCATGACCTCGCAAATTCAATATTCCCTGCAGAGTGGACGCCTCTTGCGATGTAGACGAAAGTTTCCCCGCAGGAATTGGGTTTAGCGCTGTATTTCTGGGGGTGTTCGCAGGTGCGTTTGTGGGGAGGTCTGTATGGGGCGTATGGGGGTAGGTCTTGGCTAGACGGGGTGCCTGTGTTGTCTCATTGGCGCGTGGGTTTGCATGTGGCTGTGTGTTGGGGGGGGCTGTGGGCGGCACTCCGCCCCTGTATGTAGGATTGGGGTTGTGGTGGGTGGGAGGAATGGTGCTTGGGGTTTGATCCACAGTAGGTATTGGCTGTACCTGTCGGTGGGATGGTGAATGAGATGAACCACCTGTGGTTGCTTGCCTGCTAGGACTACTATCTACCGGCAGTTGAGCCTCAGAAGGCGAGTGACGTGATTTTGGGGTAGAGAGGGTTGAGGGATATAAGGGTGATGGCGGTTGTGTTTTGCTTGGGCTGTATTGTGTTTTCGATGTGGCGTTGTATTTTTTTGAAGCCACATGCAAGGGGCGTCCCAAGTCACCAATCTCTGACATTGTGTGGTTTGAGATGAAGGGTACAGGTGAGGATAATATTTCTGCCAATTCTGGATGGTGAATTATTGGCCGGTGTGTTTGAAGAGACGCAGGGCCAGTTGTTGCGGTCTGTTGCAAGGTCATGGTTTTGGCCTGCCTGTGGTTTGGACCAGTAGAGTCGAGTTTGACGGGAAGTTGTTCTATTGAACCCTCGTGGACGACCGTGCGTTGTTCCCCAACCCGTGGCTGCTGGACGTGTGATGATGATAGCGACCCTTCCTGATGGTATTCGCTAAACACGTGGTCTCCTGAATTTTCGGTTCGACCTAGGTCACTCTCCACAGCCTTCATTGTTCTACGCGTTGAAGAAAATCCATTGTTTGGAAGCCTTCCTTCATTTTGTGGACGAATTGCAATATTACTGGGAGACGAGAGGTGGCGAGTCTCATATCTTGGTACTGATAATGAGTACGGGATATGAGTTCAGGTCCTGTGATTGTCAGACGAAACTCACCAGAATGATTGATTTCTGCCTCCTGGTGCTTCCCGAAGGTGGGATGAATCGGTATCTCTCGATGACTATCAATTAAGGGTTGCTGTGCTAGCTTCGATTCTTTGGAGCGCGAGTCGATGAACTTCGGCTGGCGGGGGATACCCAACGCAGTGCCCTCGGGGGTTGGGGGGGAATTCCCTGAATGTTCCGCCACGTGGGCAGGCTCAATATTTGAGTACTTTTTCTCAGGAGTGATTTCTTGGGATAAATAGGGCACTGTAAGGCGAGCCGGGGCAGCTGAGGCTGGGGGTGGGCCAGGGTTTGATGCTCCTCGCGTGGAGACGATAGGGGTCCTGCGATCAAGGGCGTCCGGTATTGGAATGGGTTGCCTTTTGCTATTATGGGCTTGGTTTTCCGTGCTGGATGGTGTACGTAGTGTCTGTACAAGATCTGACGAATGGGATGTTTGACGCTGGTTATTGGCATCACGTTGCAGTGGCGGTGCGCGTAGGGGCGTACTCGGCCCAGCTCCAGGAGTCAGCAGAGAATCGGATGGCCTGTGATGGTTCATGAGTTGGGGAGTGGGCACGGGTAAGCGATTTTGGTCCGGGTTAAGAGGGGGGCGATATAGATCGCCTGCATCAGGAGTCATGTCGCCGGGCACCAATCTGTATTACCTAAGGGTGAATATCATTGTGGATCCAGCTGGGGAGAGGGCACATACGGCGGTGGGATTCCAATGGCGTTTTGTATAAAGCCAGTGTTGAAAGGCTGTTGCGGTAATGCGGAATGTGGTTGTGCAACTATAGCTGGTGTCTGCGTCCGATTTTCAGGCTGGGCTGCCAGATGGGAGGTTATTGGTGGGCTGTCCAACCCGCGGGGTTGGTCCCTGCTTGTGGCCACTGGTTTGGGTGGCCCTGAGTTGCCAAAAGTCGGGGCAGAGGGGGACGGCTGAGGATTATTTTAACACCTTGGAGGCACGAATGGAAATACGACTAACCTCGATTACGCTAGAGGGAGCAGGTACTGAACGGGCCTGACTTTTCGTAGTTGTCTTGTTATTCCATGCGGCGTTTGAGCTATCGCCTGGGATCCTGGGGTTGTGTAAAAGTTGGGGCTGTGGGGTACGTGTACCTGGAACGTCTCCATTGTGAAGCTCTATCCCTTCACTACGAGATGAGGAGGGTCCCATGGGTAAATAATCATCTGCGAGGGTATTATGAAACAAAGCCCTATTTGAAGATTCTTGTGGCCTTGGTGATGTAGATCCTACCTGATGCAACGCATGGTCTAGCGCACGAGTCGCTTGGGACGCGGCCTCATGTGTGATAGTTGATACCGAGGCCTTTGGGGCGAGTGTATGCGACTGGGGCGCACCCGGCTTTGAGGGCCATTGTGTATGTAAGGGGAAGGAGGAAGAGCCAGAGTGGTGGTATCCCATATTTGAAGATCCTGATGGGCGAGTAGAGGCTTCCCCACTTTGGGGCGTTTGATTGGAAATTGGGAGGTGTGGGTGGGGTGCTTCCGACTGAGGTGTTATCTTAGTTGGATGTTGAGATGTTGGAGCAAGCGGTGGGACATCCCGGGAGCGTTGACTTGCATATGTAGGCTTTGGCATTTCAAACAGAGTAACTGTCTCAGCTGGAACGTTGGAGTGTCGTGATGACTCCTTGGTATTCGTTGGATGTGAATGTGGTTGAACGTTATCGTACCCACCCCGGATGCCCATGGGTGAAGTGCTAGGTTGGTTTATTGCCTCTGAGGTTGCTGCGTGCTTAGATATACTATCGTGAGTTGAAGGGTCTGGAGGGCCTTGTCCAGCACGAATACTGACAATTTTCAAAGTCATATTTTCTTTCCTAAATTGGTTATCAATCGTGATGGCGTCATGTGAGAGGAAGGGGACATCAGGAGGACGTTTATATGAAGGCTCTTCTGATATTGGGAAAGGCAATTGCGGAGATGACTTTTTCAGCTGCATAGCGGCGAGATGGATAAGATACGAGTGAAGGTGGATGGGGGTGACTTACCTGTTCGTCGAACCTAGACCCAAGGAGGCCCGTCTCTGCTTTACGGGCCTGCACCCGATAGGCCGCATCCGAGAGGATAGGGTCTCTTACATTTTCCCCTTCTGCACCAGTAGTAGGATTCCTCTTGCGATGACGCTGTTTATACACTAAATTAACATGGCATATAGATGCTAACATTGTATAACTGACCAAGTCCCTCAATTTTCTGGCTTCTGCATCGCTGTTTGGCCAGGGCTCTTCAGATGTTTCCTGCGCTTGTGACGAGGCTAAGTCTTTGTGCAGCTGTGTACCATTGTTCTCCTTAGCAGGAAGATAAACGGGCATTGAACGTGGGGTAGGAGCTCCAACGACAGTGCGACCTTCAATAGGTTGCAATATTGATGAAGTAATGAACGGAGGATTAACAGCCGCCGATACCTCCTGGCGGGGTCTCCTCTATGTGTGCATAAGATTTCTGCCGCAATACCAATAAAGTTCACATACCCCCGAAGTAGCAGTTGTCCCTTCCTCAGTTCTGTGGCGCCTGTGTGAGTATTGCACTGGTATACGTTTTTGGTGAGAGCTGTCGGAGCTGTCCCCTTCATCCAACTTGCTTTCGCCCACTTCTCGTGTGGAAGTGTTTCGAGGCACCCTGTACTCATTTTGGGCAATCGGCTCTTTTCTAGATTCATGGTGTCGCCTACTGGTGTCCACATTTCGGAAATCGTGT
The DNA here is from genome assembly GCA_900068955.1 of Clitocybe nebularis. Classification (NCBI taxonomy): domain Eukaryota; kingdom Fungi; phylum Basidiomycota; class Agaricomycetes; order Agaricales; family Clitocybaceae; genus Clitocybe; species Clitocybe nebularis. The sequence goes on along the minus strand of CEMJ01394324.1, from coordinate 154,482 downwards.
ACTCTTGGTCTATCCAGGTCCGTCTCGGTATCGTTGAAAGATTCTTTTGCCCTGACCCGAATGCGTTCTCCGTGTGCATGATTCGCTCTATCCTTGTTTTGTTCCCCATCTTTGCCTCTCTCCTTTTCCCTCTCCTTGGTTCGCTCGCGCTGCCTTCGTCTCTCTTTTTCCCGTTCCCTCTCCGCTTCGATGTTCTTTTCCAACTCTTTCTGTCGTCCTCGTAGTCTTTCTTCTCTATCTCTTTCCTTCGACTTTTCTTCGAATCTAGGTCTCTCCCCCTGCCTGTCTCTATCCTTGTCTCTCTCATGGCCCCTGTTACGATCCCTTTCCCTTTCTCGATCCCTTTCTCTGTCTCCGTCCTTTTCCTTATCTCTATCCCTTTCCTTGTCTCTGTCCCTTTCTCTGTCTCTGTCTCCCCTTTTCGAGTAATGTTCCCTATCCGTGCGTTCAGTCTTCCTTCCGTTTCTGCCTCCATCTCTGTCCAAGCCTTTATCGACTTCACTTTCACGACCCCGGTCGCCCTCACGGTCACTTTCTCTATATTGACCGGCTTCGCCAACCTCTTCTTTCCCCAGATCTCGTGCCATTCCAATGTCCCTTCGTCTGTGTTTATCTTTGTCCCTCTCCCTGTCTTTCCGTTTATCTGGGGGCCTATCTGTACCATCATCCCTCGTTTTCTCCGCGCGCCTCGATATATGTCTTTCTTCACCTCCTTCTCGATATCCATCAGTATTATTATTTGACCTTTGATGTACATCTCTCTCTTTATGTTTCGATGATCCCTGATATGGTGGTGGCCATGTGCCTTGCTGAAGAGTGGACGAAACAATAGGTTCTTGTTCAGTTCTCGAGCGGACATGACGAGTTGGTTTGGCTCCATAAGGGTTGGGCGGCCCCTCCTGAAGAGAGGGAGGGATGGGCATAGCGGCAATGTTCTTGTAAATTGTTTCCTGTGTTTGCGTCGCTTGCTTTGGAAAATGTGAGTGAGAACGATAGTGTGAATATGAGGTGGCGACGCCTGGAGGGGGTACATTATTGAAGGTTGCATTTCTACTACTTGTGTAAACTTTGCCCGTGGACGGCACCGTCGCGTAACCAGAAGACAGGTTAGGGTACTTGTTTGGTGGTGGTCGACTTGAACTTCGCTTCTCGGCAGGTCTCCGAGAACCAGACACGCGGGGAACGTTATCCCCAAGAACCGTCTTGCCACTGGTTCGCTCCGCCTCCGGCAAGTCCCAGGGTTGGTAGGGCACTTCATTGGATGTGGGTTTACGTGCGCCAGAACGGCTGTCATGGATGCGTTGAAAGAAACTCTTCATCCAGTGATTTAAAGATATGGGCAGGAAGCCGGGTCAACTCAGGTGTGAGTGCCTCTTGTTCGGGATGGTATATGAGCGAGACGAAGACAGAACAAAAGAGCAGGGAGGAGCTCTGTCGACATGAGGCAAGAACGATTTCAAGTGACTCCGCCGCTTTTGGTAAATATCCAGGGTTCTTGAACTTGCAACCATGAGTGTTCTGTGGTTCCCTACTCACAACGGCGAACACCCAAACCTCCGAAACAAACTTTGTGGCAATCGGTGAACTCTTGAATTTGAACCAAACTGAATCTGAACACCATATCTCGCATTTATATCAACTCTATATTTTCTCGTTTAAAGTTTATGCGAAAAAAAAAGGCATCGTATGTAATTTCGTATGCAGGACAAATGTTTGCCAGGCGTGCTAAACCAACCTCCAGTTCACATGTACTCCAAGAGTATATTGTCTGTATGATGGTAGCATATTGGCGATGTCAAGAAATCATGTAGGAGAATCCCAACTGGTCAGCCTCAGAACGAGACTAGAACAGCGTATCATGTTTCAGCGACTTGATCTTACACAATTTTGACTCATTACAAAGCAGTAGAACAGCGGAAAAGCTGCTGAAGACTTGAGTCTTCCTGCCTAGACAATTTAAGGATCGTGTATGATTCTGAAAGGTATGGCATGTCGGACGCCGAGTGTCGGAAACGTGGTGCTCCATCGTGTAAGTCGGGGAAACGGCCGCCTCTAGAGATGGAGCGACCATTACAGACACTCGTAGTCGGACAAGACATCAGAATGACGCTGATTTAGAAGGCTGAAAATGTGAAGGAGAGAAGATAGCAATATTTCCAGACACCACCATTTTTATAGTAGATGGAAATTGCCGTCGGTTGCGGGTTTAGCCGAACCACGGGGATTTCTGACTTTGTAAGATACTGTATCAAGGCGCTTCACTCTAACTTGGTATTTGACCACGCCTCCATACGAAGCTCGACGCAAATCACGTCCACAAGGCTTCTTACACCCGTATCGGAAACCTGGACTGAATCATATCAGTAGTCTTGGTCCTGATGGTATGTGTATATGGCTTTTCGCATTCACTACAACTTTTCACCATTCAACATTTCCTTGTTTCCGTGTGCTAGAACGACACTATGGATGTCTTAGATGAGAAGCAGAATGGTGCACCTCCAATGGAAATAGACGATGTCGTATCAGTTCAAGATCGTGAGTTCTGTGTCATAGTCCTTTGGTGCGCCGTCTTACAGATATCTGGTGTCGTCATCACAATGAAGATGAGGCGTTCGCAGCGAAACACATGCCAGACCTGGGACATGATGTAAAAGATTTTCGAGTCTTTACTTGGCATTTGAGCAATTGGAAGAAGTTGGATAAGAAACTTACGAGTCCGGAGTTCGATTGTGGTGGTCACAAATGGTTAGTTAAGTTGCTTCACCCTATGATATCAAAATAAACACTATCTTTCTTTAGGCGCATCTTGCTTTTTCCTTTTGGGAATTCTAATGCTCCCCCGAATGATACTGTCTCTGTTTACCTGGATTACGCTGAACCCAAAAAAGCACCGGAGGGTTGGCATGCCTGTGCACAGTTTGCGCTTGTTATCTCGAACATACATGACCCTACTGTGTTCACTGTGAGCCGTACGTACCATTCGTGAAGCTGATTTGCGCAATTTTGATTTTATCGCTGTGACTCATAGACGCTCATCACCGTTTCATTGCGGAGGAGTGTGACTGGGGGTTCACTAGGTTCAGTGAACTACGCAAACTTTTTAATGTACAGGAAGGTCATCACCGAGCCACCATCGAAGACGAATCAGCAGATATTACCGTTTATGTCCGGGTCTTGGAAGACCCAACTGGTGTCTTGTGGCACAATTTTGTAAAGTAAGTTAACTTATACAGCCGATGCCCCTCGTGAGTTCATCATGTGTCAGTTATGACTCAAAGAAGGAAACTGGGTGTGTTGGCCTGAAGAATCAAGGCGCTACATGTTACATGAATTCTTTGCTCCAATCCCTGTACTGCACGCGCTACTTTCGAAAGGTAGGCATCGAATTTCACACCCGATGAATCCTCCACTGACTGTCCTATCAAAGGCGGTGTACCAAATTCCGACCGAAGATGACCATCCTACAGAAAGCGTCGCACTGGCACTGCAACGGGTATTTTATCATCTTCAAACATCTGACCAGCCTGTTGGTTCGTTGCGGCAATGTCTTTACTTACACCTTGTACTTAAGCATGTCCATCAGGTACAACAGAATTAACCAAGTCATTCGGGTGGAAGTCTCTTGATTCCTTTCTTCAACATGATGTTCAAGAATTTAATCGTGTATTACAAGACAAGTTGGAATCAAAGATGAAGGTTTGTGCCGAGTCTTCAATCATGGAACGTTCTCACCAAGTCCTACAGGGTACCAAGGCAGAGGGAGCTATTGCGAAACTATTTGTTGGAAAAATGAAGAGTTACATCAAATGCGTTAATGTGGACTACGAGTCCTCAAGAATCGAGGAATTCAATGGTGTGTGTAAATCAATTCAAACTCTACCGCTGCCCACACCGGAACATAGATATACAGCTCAATGTTAAGGGTATGAAGAACCTGTATGAGTCCTTCCAAGATTATGTAGCGGTTGAGATGCTTGACGGAGAGAACAAGTACCAGGCTGAAGGCCTCGGCCTACAGGATGCGAAGAAAGGCATAATTTTCGAATCTTTCCCCCCTGTTCTTCATCTACAGCTCAAGCGTTTTGAATACGACGTCCAGCGTGATGCAATGGTGAAGATCAACGACCGACATGAATTTCCATTCGAAATCGACCTTGATGAATTTTTGGATGCAAGCGCCGATCGATCGCAACCTTGGGTGTACAAACTTCATGGCGTGTTAGTGCACTCTGGAGATCTACATGGAGGTCACTATTTCGCCTTGATCAAACCTGATCGCCAAACCAGATGGCTCAAATTCGACGACGACCGTGTAACTCCCGTCACTGACAAAGAAGTCCTGGAAGAGAACTACGGCGGTGAGGCCCTCAATGGGATGCCGCCTTCCTTGCAGCGGAATCAAGTGCGCGCCATGAAGCGTTTTACCAATGCATATATGTTGGTATACATCCGAGATGCAGCTATCAATGATGTTCTGGCTCCTTTTACCGACGACGATACCCCTCCACATCTAAGTATGTCTTCCATTGTCATGTATCTGTGATCGTTTTTGAGGAAAACGGTTTATAGAACGACGGCTCGACGAAGAAAGACTTCAGATCGAAGCCAAGAAGAGGGAGAGGGAGGAACAACATCTGTTTTTGACGGCGAAGGTATAATATGGGTAACTCATAACAAGGATAAAGTCGCTGACGGGTTCCAAGGTCATTACAGATGAAACATTCGCCAGGCATGAAGGTTTTGATCTCGCGACTTTCGATGAGAAGAACTGGCCACCATCCGAACTACCAAGCTTCCGTGTGTTGAAACAAGAAACTTATAATACTTTCAAGAGCCGAGTTGCGCAACATTTTAATTACCCTGAGAGCCAAATCCGCCTATGGGTGTTGGTTAATCGGCAGAACAAAACTGTACGCCCAGATACGCATATCCCAGAGAACGAACCAACATTGAGTGAGCGCATTGGTTGGGACATGACGGAACCTCCTAACATCAGTCCCCAGCTGTCGAAGTAATTCGGAACAATATGGCAGCAAGACAAAACGATCTCCGGTTATATCTCGATGTAATATCTGACCCAACAAAGGTAGAAGCCGCCACTTTCTTCCTATAACTCACTCATACTCGTCCTAGCCCGAACCTCCCTCCCAATCAATTATGATATTTTTGAAACATTTTGATACGTCAAAACAGACATTATTTGGTGCTGGTAAGACATATATGCTACGGACCAGTAAAGTGGGAGATCTCGCGCTCGTTATCAACGAGCGGATGCGGTGGACTCCTGGAACACCTCTCAAGTTATACGAGGTATTTTGATGATTTGTTCCTCACCCATATGCCTTTGACATGTGGCGTGGTCAGGAAATAAAACCAGGAATGATAGAGCTCATGAAACCCAAGCTTTCATTTGCTCAAAGCGAAATTCAGGATGGAGACGTGATCTGTTTCCAAGTGGACTTGCCTGATAAAGAGTAGGTTTCATTACATGTATATTCTGTGATGCTGATTTCACCCATGCAGAATCCATGATCTGGAAAGCCAATCTATGTATTCGAATCCCGTACAATTCTACGATTTCCTGCAGAATCGAGTCATGATCATATTCAGGCCGAAATTCGAGGAACCCGACCATGACCACCCTGAGTTCAATCTTGTCCTAAGTAAGAAACAGAACTATGACACTGTAAGTTTTCTTCCTTTGCTCAGAGATTCGCCTAATATTGTTATAGATGTCGGCTAAGGCTGGGGAGTATTTGCGGCATAGTTCGATCAAGTTGCGTTTTACAACGACCCATGCTACAAACGGATCGCCAAAGTCAGTTCTCAAGAGATCCTTAAATCAAAGCATAGCCGAAATCATGGCGCCTACCTATATCAATCCCACCACTACTGTGATCCTCTACGAGAAATTGGACGTTAGCATTGTCGAATTGGAGACAAAACGCAGCTTGAAGGTCATCTGGACAGGGATACATAATAAGGAAGAAGCAGCACATCCATTCCTTCTGCCGAAGACAAGCATGGTTCATGATCTAGCAGACCACCTATCTAAACTAGTGACTCTGACACCCGGTGGAACGGGGAAAATTCGCGTCTTTGAAGTGTCAAAAGATGGGAAGACGCAAAAGGAATTCACAGGTTCAGAGATGATTGGCAACATTCCCGATCCAGTAGAGTTGTATGCCGAAGTACGTCGTAATTTTCACAGTTCGACAATTTTATTGATTTTCCTCAGGAAATACCTAGAGAGGAACTTGAAGCTGATGATTCCGATAAAGTAATCGGAGTGTTCCATTTCTCGAAGGAGCTTTCGCGAACACACGGAGTGCCGTTCAAGTTTGTCGTTAAACGTGTAAGTCCCTGAATATTCAGGGAAACCAATATAATAACTTTCTTGTAGGGGGAGAAATTCGCCGATACGAAAAAACGACTCCAAGCGCGAATAGGTGTATCAGATAAGGATTTGGCAAAATATCGTTTCGCCCTTATTCAGGTTTCTACTTTCAAACAACCGTCATATATTGAAGATGGTATGTAGTAGCATCTTGCCTAACATGATTCAGACAATTAACATGTTTATCAGAGGACACTATTTACGAACACCAGTTCGCTCCAGAAGATGTCCTTGGCTTAGACCATGTTGATAAATCTGGAAAAACAAGAGCAGGTGCAGGAGAGAAGGCAATCGTTATCCGAGGTTAAACTGCAGTGTAAATGTCACTTTATTTCGTTCTTTCATCATTGTACTTCTCGTTCCATCTCGTTCAATTTCACAAAATGTGTGGTCAATCAGATA